>MDKJ01139369.1:0-25521 GCA_005239525.1 Nicotiana knightiana | reverse complement strand
ATTAGACCTAAAAGAAATATTTACACCAAAAATAGTATAGAATTTGGGTGTGGTAAAAAATTAATTGTTCATAATGATACCCTATCATAGGCTTTCTTTATATCCAACTTAAAGATTGTATTTATGCACCTCCCTTATTGGTGCTATGAATAATTTTTTAGATTAGAAGGATATTCTCAATGATGAGTCTTCCACTAATGAATCCAGTCTGGATCTCAATTGTCAGTGTAGGAAGAAGAATATTAAGCCTAGAATAGCAACCTTAGACTATTTTGTTTGAGAAGTTAGTCAAACTAATAGGTCTTAATTGTGAAAAGGTACTAGCTTCGAGATTAATAATACTAAACAAGTATGAGTGAAAAACTTAGCGAGCCTTTTCCCACGAAAGAAATCTTGGATAAAATCTTTAATATCCTTTTTCATAATGTGATGACCTAAAAGGTTATCTTATATTTTAGAACTCAATTTTACGCTTGTTAGCCTTAAAAATCTCATTTTTACCTCTGTCGATTTGCGTGCCCAGTCCCAGCGTGTTTCCAGAAAGCTTTTATGTGAAAAATTGATGAAATAATAATTTTTGGCCATAAAAAAATGATTTTAGTTGACTTCGGTCAACGTTTTGAGTAAACCGAATAGGGTCCGTATTTTGACGGTCCCAGTGGGTCCGTAATAAAATATATGACCTGGGTGTATGTCCGGAGTCAAATTCCGAGGTCCCTAGCTCGAGATATGAATTTTTGAATAAAATTGAAAGACTGAAATTATAATAGTTTTTAAGAAATTGGTTAATGTTTGATCTTGCTGATATCGAGTCCGTATTTTGGTTCCGGATGTACAGGTCTGTTATGGTATTTATACCTTATCTGTGAAATTTGGTGAGAAACATAACTAATTTGACGTACTTCGTACTTTCGGTTGAGAAAATGGAAATCATAAAGTGTTCTTGAGAATTTCATATGTTTTGGTGCTAAATTCGTAGTTATAGGTATTATTATGACGATTTGATCGCACGAGAAAGTCTGTATCATATTTCTAGACTTGTGTGCATGTTTGATTTGGAGCCCCGAGGGCTCGGGTGCCATTTGGGCGATGCGCAAGTTGAGTTCAAACCTCAACAGGGCTGCTGGTGCACCAGATCTGGTGTGCCCGCACTTGCGAGCTCTTGGTCGCAGGTGCAACCTAAGTCTGAGAGGCCAGACGCGGACTTTCTCCGTAGGAGCGGAACCGCAGAAGCGGAACTCAGTCCGTAGGTGCGGCCCCAATCGACCCAGCCCTCCTCTGCAGAAGCGGACAGCAGGTCTGCAGGTGCGAAGATCGCTGGGCAGTGAGTTCATTAATTCGGGAATCAATCCATCTCTCCATATTTTTAAAGATGAAGACCTAGAGATGATTTTTCAAAGACCATTTCTTCCCCCAAATCATAGGTAAGTGATTCTTAGCTCATTTCTTTCAACTTTTCACTTCATTTTACAAGAATTCAACCTAAAATCTAGGAATATCATGGTTAGAAATTGGGGGTTTAGGTAGAATTAGGGATTTTTGGATTGGAAATTTGACCTCAACTTGGGGTCGGATTTCGAAACTTATTTCATATTCAGGCTCAGGGGTGAACGGGTAAACGAATTTTGGTTCGAACCTCGAGTTTTGATCAAGCGGGCCCGTGGGTCGGTTTTTGACTTTTTGGGGGAAAGTTTGGGAAACCTATAATTATGTCTTGAAACTGATCTCTTTAGCAATAACTAATGTTAGTAAGTTAATTATGACTAGATACGGCACTACAAGATAAGTGCTAATTACATGGGGATTTTACCTAGGGATTTTATTCGCAGATAATACCTGCAGATTTTCATGGGAAATACTAGAATTCCTAAATTTAAAATTTTTTACCTGTGATAAATATTTTCCTAGGAAAATTCATAGGTAACTTTGGCGCCATTATGCGCCAAAATATTACCTGGAAAATTACCCGCAAAAATAAATCGGTAAGTACATTTCTGTAAGAAAATTCGTAGGTAAGCAAATAAAGAAAATGGAAAAAAATTCTATGTTAATCCAAAGGAAAATCCCTAGATAATTCTACATGCGAATTTAGTTGAGGATATTTTGGTGGGGATGTACCTGGAAATTTGCTTATTTGGGAAATTACCTGGGGGTATTGTTCCTGCGGATTTAGTTGGAGATTTATTTTGGCGATTTATCTGGGAATTATCTTAGCTATGGAATTATTTGGGGATATTATTGCTACAAATTTAGTTAGGGATATTTCTTTGGGGATTTACTTGTAAATTTTCTTACCTTGGGTAAATAGAGATTTGGTTGACGTGAACTTAGATAAAAAAAATCTTGGGATTTACTTATTTGGTGGAATTACATGGGGATTACATTGTTGTAATTTTTGCTAGAAATTTATTCTTGGTATTATAGCTTGGGATATACCTAGAAATTTTATTACCCAAGAAATTAACTAGAGATTATTTGTGTGGTTTTAAACGAAAATTGTTTCTTGAGAATTTATTTGAGTATTTCATTATACGGTTTAAATTGAGATTTGTTCTTAGGATTTAGATAGAAATTTTATTATTGTTGTTTTAATTGGATACATGATATTTGAGAATTTACCTAAAAAAATTATAACTATACATTTAAGTTTAAAGATCTTTGAATACTTTTTGAAATATTATTTGAATTTCTAAGAAGATGTTACTTTTTAACTTAAAAATTATATTTTTCTGAAAGTTACAAAAACTTGATATGAAAAAGATATCCATAGGAATTAATTTTATCCATTATAATTTGTCGGTTTATGTGTAGGTAAATGTAAATTGTTGATCCTATATAAAATTTAATGATGTATATATGTTTGGATTGGGTATTATAAATCATTTAGCATAATATAGTCGGTTCTTACTTTTTTCAGCAAATTCGGTAACAAATTATCACAAAGCAAATTATTTTATTAATTAAAAATTTAATATGGTTGATATAAAGGACATAATAAAGCTAAGATACGACTACATTTGATATATTTCAACTAATATCATCAGAAAATATACAATATGTAACTAAATGATTGATACCTATTTAAGTTTTATTTATAAGCAGAGAAAAATTATGTTACATTTATAAAAATGTAACTAAGTTTTATTAACTTTATCTTAAATATGTCATTTTTTCCACATGTATTTGATTGGATAAAATCCAATTATAGCATATATAAAATGATATAAATTGAGATTGTTAGTACTGAAACTTAATATGGAATGATCTTATAATTTTACTTTCTAATATCATCTCTTGATTAAATCCTATCATTATTAAAATAACTTAATCATGTGTATTTTATTAGGATTAGTGAAATAATTCTTACTAATTATCATGTACAATGTATTTAATTCTTGTTAATTAATGTATTGTTTATATAGAAAAAAATTAATATGTTATTCGAGAAATATAATAAAATTTTGAAAAATAACTAAGGATACCTTAAATTTAAAAGTAATATAAATGTAATTTGCTATTACTTGGAAAAGAGTGTTTCATTTGATTTATGGAATCCTTAATTAATGCATCTTTTTACAAAACAAAACAAAAAAAAAAAAGAGGTAAGCCCTGGTACTACATGGGGAAGTGGCAGTTGGGACATTCTTGTCCCACATCGGCAAAGAATTGTAAATATTTGCACTTTATAACTAAGCATATAGAAGAGACCGTACAAATTAAGAAAACCTCAACTACACTGTACATTCAGGAAAATTGCTAATAATTCCGACTGGTTAATTAGTTATTTACTATATTTAGTGATTAGTGATGCGCTTGGTTTAGCTATTTGTGATGTTGGATAACTCATATCCTGTTTCACTGAGAATTAGTAATTGTTGAATATTGACTCAAGGTTGATATTGATACTGATTTTATTTACTTCAGCTCCGAGATAACAATTTTTAACAATAACCCCAATTGACTTAGCCTCATTAACCACTTCTAGCCCATAGGCCCTTATGGAGTAAACTTGGTTCACAACAGTCATTTTTCTTAATTTACATACTAAACACCAAAAAATAAATAAGATTACCACTTATTTTTCAAGACAAAAAATATTTTCCGTTATACCATACACACTCAGAATCTAATTCAACAATTATCGTAACTATTGACATAATATCGTTTCCGTTCAAAGGAAGAAATATTGAAACAGGATTGTGTCCATACTCCATCTTTAGATATAGAATAATAAAAATAAAATAAAAAAGAAATTGGCAGTTTTTTAATAAGGACTTTAAGATGTCTGAGAAATTTTCGAGATTATATGGAAGCTCCATCTATTTTGAGAATTCCAGATACACACTTCCTTGAGGAAAAAAAAAATTTACATGCACTAGAAAATATCACTAAATCAAAAAATGCATGACATTTGGCTTCACAAAAATTTTACAACTTAATCATAATTAATTAATATGCAGTATCGCCATTATTATTCTCTTACCAAGAGTTAAATTAATATGGATAAAGAGCAGTGGCGGACCCAAATGGTGGCTAGCGGGTTCAACTGAACCCACTTCATCAAAAAAATAATATTGTGTATATGTATAAATTAGGATTAAAGCTGTGTAAATTTTGTATTAATATTTATTTGAACCCACTTGACAACTACTATTTTATGACTAAAGTTATATACTTCTAAGATTGAACCCGCTTGCACAAGATTCTGGGTCCATCACTGATAAAGAGTAAGTATTTTTTTTTCCCTCCTATTATTACACGCAATTTCGTAGTATGGAGCAATGCTAGACGGATTAAAACACTTTTACTGGCATCGTAATTTTTATTTTGAGACTTTCATGTGTCAAAATTCTAAACATAGAGTAGCTTTAATAAAACCAAAATAATTGATCCAAAGCTCTTTACGGTTATTTAAGTAACTTTATCTTTTCTATAACCCAATACAGGGGTAAACCTCTTTTTTGAAAAGAAAAAAAAAAGTATAAACCTATGTTCACATGTAGATTTCAGTTTCCTTCCTATTCTTTCTTCTTTTTTTTAATAATTTTTGGCAGTCTGTAGTGAAAGTTGAAGTTGAAAAAGGCTTTAATTAGCTAACAGACAGAAAATGTAGGAGGAGAGGTTAATTGTAGGAGACGTATTGTATATCATGTAATCAGGGGGATGTTGCACCAACTTGCATAAATATATGGAATTTATTAGAAATTGACAATTGAGTTTTAGGTAAAAATATAAGAATTATGCCTATATAAAAATTAATATTGACTACGAGAAGATAGACTAGTATGTGTCTTATCCAATTGAAGAACTCTTGCATCTGAGGTTTATATTTAGTTAAAGTAAAGGTAGTTGGTTAATTAGGAATCAGAATAGGGACGGGTTATTAGGGTTTGCATCAAAAATCATGCCGAAAGTCCCCTTTCACGCAGAGTTAATGGCACTTTACCAAGGACTTTGTATAGCAAACAACAGGAAGCTATTTCCATTGGAGGTTGAAACTGACGCAACACAGGTAATCTCCTTCACAAAAGAAGGATGCAAAGCTTACGATTCTTTAATTCACTCATGCAGGTTGCTTCTGGCTCAAATGGGCATGGTGGAAATGCATCACATCTTCAGGCAGGGGAATGAAGTTGCCCACTTCCTAGCAAAGCATGTGTCAACTAGTCCAATATTAAATAATGTAGTCTTTTGGTTGTTCCCACCACCCTTTGTTCCGGCCAGGATGCTGGAAGACAACGTGGTAAAGTTGCTGAAAAAATAATTTCCTCTTTGTGTTGTAATAATCTTGCTACTCTAGGTAATCAGCATGCTATGCATGGATTACTATTAGGACATGACCCTAGGATCATATCTACTTGTGTAGCTACTAATGTTTTAGTCTAATGAAATAAATATCTTTCCTGTCAAAAGAAAAAAAAAAGTAGTTGGTTCAGCACAAATTGGCAATAAAATTTAGGAAATTTTACCTCCACTAAAAAAAGAAAGGATGGATTGAATCTCTGAAGATTGCTTTGTTTTTGGGGTGTTTTTTGGCTGAGAATATTTTCTATAACTGAAAATATAAATTATGCGTGTTATAATTGAGTTTGTATAGTTATATTAGGAGTCTATCGCTTTAATTGATTCATTTACCATTTTTAAACAGCTGAAGACCTTTTTTTCGCAGATTTCTGTTACTGTATTCACGAATACAGCTCGCGAATACATATGAATACAATCTATGTTTAGCTGGATTTTCTTGTTTTCCGCCGAATTTTGCTACTCTATAACAAGTGTGTTTACCTTTAAAATGCTAATGACAATTATATTTGATTTTGTGGTTCTAAAAATATGTGATTTATTTTTATACTAGTTGTTAGGTAATAGATACCAAGTGTGAGCTAGGAGAATGAGGAAAGAGTAAAGAAAAATAGTGATATGCAAACCAAGTTGTTACAAAACAGGATCTAGAGCTGGCCGAAGCAGGGCCTCGAGGTCGAGCTATAATGCCTTACAGAGGACGGTCGATAGAGGAATAATAGTATGGAGGGCCTCGAGGATAACCCTTTATGATCAATAATGAGCAATAAATGAAGAACAATTAATGAACACGGTAAATGAAAGGCAATAAATCCGTAGAACAAATGTTGAGTATGTTAAGAAGCCAAAGAATGTTTTTGTTGTATTCAATATTCATGTGTCCCAAAAAATGACAAGTATCCCCTTTATATACGAGGGGGAATCCCAACATAGTACATGTGTAATTATTACAAAGAAATACAGTTGGTACAACCATTTAATGGCTTGGTACGGACTTGTACCAGTCTTGCAAACTTGGTCAGCTCTAGCCACGTGCCTTTGGAAATTTCCCGGCTTTCCACGATGGTCACTGATTTATACTACGCCGGGGTCTAGCACAATGAGCCTTCGATGTGCTTCGTCGAGAGATATGCCTCGGGATCGACCAATGAATTCCTCTTCGGGATCCTCGAGGTCAGTCATGGGATGCAATAACGGTCCCAAAATCGGACACCCCGATTTTGGCCATACACAAAGTGAAAATATAGCTATAGAAAGTAATTAAGTAAATGGTAGCTCTAGCAAGTTAATAACCACTAAACAATATTTATTTCAGAAAATTGCTCTAAAATTTACGCACATATCCATAGAAGACCAATTCAAATCGTTATTACATTTAACAAAAGCTAATAAGAAACAATTTTTTTAAAATTTTTTCCATTACACAAGATAAGCTTAGGGGCGAAGTTACAAACTCTTATCCTCTTAGGTGGATCTGAAACCTAACAATTTTTAATTGTAAATATTAGGAATTCGTGAACACTAACTATCAATATTTGTTCATCAGAGAACAGATACCTCGCATTTTATGGGCCTAAGCTTTTATACGTACCCCGAGGGTCCCTCCAAAAAGAATTAAAAAATTTCCATGATACCCCGAGTATGCTCGATGCAGATCCCGGAGGGAAACCCTCGAGGAGATTCATGATAAGGGCTCTGATCTCTCGGAGGAGATAGAGCAGGCTAAGGAGGACAACATTAGTGCTAAGTTCCTCCTTTCTACCGACGATGAAGCTGATGCTGAAGACGAAGGGGAATGAGCTGGCGATAACGCTAGTCCCGAGGGGGTTGGTGAAGGCAAAGTCCCCGGTGATCGCGACATACTAGGTTTTCTTTCGGTAAAGGGCTCCTTGTGGGAGTGCTGTAAATGTACCTTTGTACCACCATTTATATAAAGAGATCATTCGTCTTGCTTTTGCATAAACTTTCATTTTGCCTTTGTCTTTGCTTTTGTGGTTTGACTTTTGATGTTTTCCGTTGAGGTCTTTTAAGCTTGATTTTGCCTCATCAAGGTCTTATGATTAGTCCCCCAGCTAAAAATGACCCTAGCCCTAGGTCATGCCCGATTAAAGTCTTGGAGGCAGGCTCTCGAGGATATACATGTAGGGGGCATCAATCTGTCTGATGAGATCGAGAGGGTGAAGACCTTAGAAGAGGAGTCAGCGGTCCTGCTTACTTCCGATGGTGACTCGAGTAGTGGCTCAGAAGATGATGAAGACGAAGGCGAAATCCCCGAGGGAGAGGAGGCATTTGAAGATCCTGGGGCCGAGGGCCGAGCCATTGAAGGCACAACCTCCGAGGGAGCCGTTGGAGGCACAAACTCCGAGGGAGTTGTTGGAGGCACAACCCCGGTGGTAGATTAGGTTTTTATTCGTTCTCTTTTTTGTGTAAGGGATCCAGGCACGAGCCTTGTAAATACACATTCGTGAACCTTCACTATATATATAAAGGCCTTTGTTCTTTGTCATTTCTTGTCTTTCCTTTGCTTTTTTGGAATAGAATGTGATGCTTGTTGATAATTGGTCCGAAAGTGTGTACTTTAAAATAAACCCATAGGTTTTTTCTCTTGATGAGTAATCAGTAATGGTCGATAGTTGACCATTTGGGGCTCATCCCCCGAGTCACGTTTTGACCTGAGCTCACCGACCCTTAGGTTTTTGAATCGGCCTCGAGGCCCTTTAGGCTGGCCCTCGGGATCATACGCATTGGGTCGATGCGACCTCTAATGTGGCTATAGCTTTCCCTTGTTAGAGACTTTTTTGAAGTTTTTGTGTTCGTCTGACTCTCCGACGGCTCGTCAAAACCTTGATTCTGAGTCGATATGTGACGAAAAATGAGCATTTCGGGAGGTTCGCTCGAAGGCTGAATTTTCGAAGCCTTTTTCTTGAAGGCTGATTGTTTCGAAGCCCTTTCGTTGTTTGGAGCTGATATGATTGAAGCTCTTTTGCTCATGCCAAAGGTATCCTTATTAACCGGTTCTTTTCTGTAAAGACTCATAAAATTTCTCTGTCTAAAATAATGCCCGAATAGGTCCCAGTGCTGTTATAACTGTAGAAATTCTTATAAAGGTCCTATTTTGAGTAAAAAGTATCCCAGAACTTGAAAGATTAAATTTTCCAAAAATTGCTGGAAAGTTTCCTGTCCATTTTGAGGACAGCTATGCGGCCTAGAATGCGATCGCATTTCACGAATGCGGGCCGCATAGTTGTCGCATTCTTGCCCCATGGTTTTTGCGAGGGAGGTTATGCGACGCACTTTGCGATCGCATAACAGGTATGCGGACCGCATAGTGGTCGCATACCTGGGCAGTGTGATTCCCATTTTGGCCCATTTGAAGGCCAACTATGCGACAGGAATGCGAACAGCATAGCAGGAATGTGATCGCATTCCTAACCGCATCTCTGTGTCGGGGCTCCTATTTTCTAAATTTAAGACCCGGGCCCATGTTTTATAAACACCCCTTCCCTTCATTTTTAACGATTTTCTAACAAAAAATAGAGAGAGAAGAAAAGAGTTCTTGAGAGAGAAGGTTTCAACATCATTCAATTTGATTTTTCCAAAATCACTCAAGTCCGGAATTATCAAGTTATTGTCATCTTCGTCACTCAAATAGGTAAGTCTTCACCCTATTTCCCCAATTTCTCAGATTTTGTGCAATAATAAAACATACATAGGTTGGTTCTTGAAAATAAAAAGTAAAATCTTGCATGCATGTGAGTTAAACCCCGTAATCAGGTAAAGGGAAAAACAAGTTTGGGTAATCATTCTCAAAAGGGGGTTAGTAGTCTAAGGGGTCACATAGTGTTTGATAAAATGCTCAACTGAGTACAAGATTCCTAATTCTAAGTGAAATATGTTACATTGTGGAATAGATTGACGGTGCTAGATGGTCCGATGAATTGAGATAGAAATTAAAAAGGGGATGACTCGAGGTATGTATGGCTAACTTTAATCTTCGTGGAGTCACCTTGTTGGTGTTCGAACATTCAGTATGAGTTTCTTGCTGAGTATATGTGAATTGATTGTCCGGTTATGTTGAGGTGTGAGATTTCATTCTCTGATTTTTCTTAGTCGACTATCGTGATAATTGAAATTGTGAAAGGTGACTTCTATGTGATTACTCTATCATGTGCAAGGTTCGTTAAATGCTTGAGTATGTTGGTATAAAAGAATGGTAACAAACTCAAATGTGTAAATGTATCTAAGTGATAAGATCTGTGTAACAAGTGATGAAAGGGAGTTGTGAATTGATCTAATTGAACTAAATGACCATGGAAATATTGTATATGACTTCACATGGATTTTTGGTTGTAACAAATTTATATTCTTGTTAATGAGAACCTTTGTGGTTGAATTAATGGATGATAAAGACTATTATGAATACATGATTGGTTGGGTGTTATGAAATTGTACTCTTAATGATATGAAACCCTACGATTGAATTGTGGGTTGTTATTGTTTGCCATGAAATGTGATGGTCCAGTGGAATCGGGTTGCACGCCGCAACACGAAGTAATAAGGGTGGAGTGTGAATTGTGCGGTGGGATCGGGTTGCACGCTGCAACACGAAGTAATAAGGGTGGAGTGTAAACTGTATGGTGGGATCGGGTTGCACGCCGCAACAGAATGTAATAAAGATGAAATGTGGTTGTGTTGAAATAAGAATCTGTGAGGCTCTCAGTTGTATTTGTTTCTGTATCACTGTGCACTAGGTGTTGGTTCCTTTAACTGCTTTCTATCTGTGTATCTCTTGATTTTACTTTGAGTAAATTTTGTTCATACATACTAGTACTATTCCACAGTACTAACGTCCCTTTTGCTGGGGGCACTACATCTTTTATATGGATGTAGGTGGATCCATAGCAGGTAGCTCAGCTCGCCGTTAGTGGTGCCTCCTTCTCATTTTTCAGCAGTACTGGTGAGCCTCACTTCCTCCCGAGGCCGTGTGTAATTCATGCCATCTCTTTTGAGTCTGTTATGTATTGTAAGGTATAGCCAGGGCCTTGTTGCCGGCAAGTATTGTATAAACTCCTAGTATTCGTAGAGGCTCCGTAGACATGATGTGGGCGTATATATGTATTTTGGGTAGTAACTGTACGTATTCAGAATCGTGGTCCGTATTGGAAAGTTATGTATGTATTGTGTATGTTTTGGGAATCAATTGTTGAAATGCTAAAAGAGAAACAAACTTAAGTTTGTAAACCCACGCTTAAATCCTAAGTTGTTATTTCATATGGAATATGGTGCATTATGTATACGGGAGAAATGCGTTGGGTAGGAAAGGCAATCCAAGTCCGCTTGACCGGGTTCACCCGGTTAGGTGCCGGTCTCGTCCCTCAGTTTTGGGGCGTGACAAACTTGTTATCAGAGCCTAAGGTTTTAAAAGTGTCCTAGGATGTCTCGGAGCCGTGTCTAGTAGAGCCCTTCTTATCGGTGTGTTATCGACCACATCTATAATTAGGGGGCTGCATGGACATTTAGGAAAGTACCCTTTTATTGCTATTCTATATCGTGCGATGTGGTGGGAGTTGAGGTTGTCTATCCCTAACTCGTGCATTGTTCTGATTTTCCGTAAATGGCACCGAAGAAGAGAGCTCAACTCGGCTTAGAAGCCAATGCCACCCCAGGAGTGGCCGTGAATTCTTTATTTCATGGTGCGGGTGAGAATGATTCCCCGACCCTGAATCTAGCTGACTCTTCCATCCCAAGCCAGGATATTCCTCTTCCTACTCCAACAGAGGGTAGTCCCTGCCGCTGATGTTCCTGATCCTTCTTCAGTCCCAGCTTCCGGTCCCGGTATTTCTGATGGGGACCTCAGGGGAGCTATTCAGATGTTGACCCAGTTAGTGGCCTCACAGGCCCAAAGATCACATGCTGCCCCTGCACCCTCTAGCGAGCAAGGGGATTCTTCATGTTCCAGGGTCAACCAGTTTCTACGGTTAGCCCCTCCAGAGTTCACAGGCACCGACCCAGAGGCCGACCCTCAGGAGTTTATTGATGAGATGTACAAGACCCTCCGAGTTATGAGGGCTACTGAGACAGAGGGGGTTGAGTTGGCTTCCTATCGTTTGAAGGGAGCGGCATATTCATGGTTTGAACTGTGGGAGAGTTCCCGTGGAGAGGGGAGCCCTCCGGCAAAGTGGGATAAGTTTGTTGATGCCTTCATGGATCATTTCTTGCCTGCCGAGACTATTGCGGCCCGTGCTGCAGAGTTCGAGGTCCTTAAGCAGCGCAACATGAGTGTGTGTTAGTATTATATGGAGTTTGTGCGCTTGTCCAAATATGTTGTTCACATGATGCCGACTATGGAGGACATAGTTAGGTGGTTTGTCCAGAGCCTTGGTCCCTTGGTTGTTAATGAAGCTGCTACAGCTGCCTTGCATTCGCATATGAATTATGGGAAGATAGTGGGATTCGCCCAGGCTACAGAGGCTCGGAAATTGATAATAAGGATGGCGAGAGAGAGCAGTAGTAGGGCCATGTCAGCAGGCAACCCTGGAAGCTCAGTTGGAGGTGTGAGATCAACCCTTGGGAGAGGATCATCAGGTCCATCTCAGTCATATGCTCAGTCCTCAGCCAGTGCGCCGCCATTAGGGCACAGTTATCAGTAGGGAGGTCGTTTTGGAACCGGTTCAGATAGCAGGAGGTTCCATCAGTCAGGTCGTTCAGGTGGGAGGTTCCAGCAGCAGCGGAGGGTCTTATGCCCTAAGTGTGGGAGATTTCATACTGAGCCTTGTTACTTGGATATTCTGGTATGCTATAGATGCGGAGTGAGGGGCCATGTTCAGCGAGATTGTCGTGCGCCCAGTCAGGGCAGAGGTAGGGGTGTTTCTCAGCCCTCCAGTTCATCAGCCGTTACATCCTCAGCACACCCTCCAGCACCAACAGGGCGCGGAGCAGCTAGGGGTAGAGCGCGGGGTCAAGGGGGACCCAGCCGGTTTTATGATTTGAGTGTGTCTCCTTGAGGCGCACCGGTTCTTTTTGTCAGAAAGAAAGACGGATCGCTTCGGATGTATATTGATTATCGGCAGCTCAACAAGGTCACCATCAAGAATAAGTATCCATTGCCTCGGATAGATGATTTGTTCGACCAGTTGCAAGGTGCTAAGTTCTTCCCAAAGATTAATTTACGGTCCGGGTATCACCAGTTAAAGATCAGGGAACAGGATATTCCTAAGACAGTCTTCAAGACTCGTTATGGGCACTTTGAATTTCTGGTAATGGCTTTTGGGCTAACCAACGCCCCAGCAGCTTTTATGGATCTTATGAATCGGGTTTTCAAACCGTTTCTTGACTCCTTTATGATGTCTTCATTGACGATATTCTTGTTTACTCACGGAGTCAGGAGGATCATGCTAATCACCTCAGGGCAGTTCTACAGACTCTTCATCAGAACCAATTGTATGCAAAGTTTTCAAAATGTGAGTTTTAGCTAGAAGCAGTCACCTTTTTGGGCCATGTTGTTTCCAGGGAGGGGATTCGGGTTGATCCCCAAAAGATTGCAGCGGTAAAGGAGTGTCCTAGGCCAATGACCCCAACAGAGGTTCGGAATTTCTTGGTTCTAGCTGGGTATTATCGGAGGTTCGTGGAGGGATTATCTACTCTCGCCTCCCCATTGACTAAGATGACGCAGAAAGCAGTTAAGTTTCAGTGGTCCGATGCATGTGAAAAGAGTTTTTAGGAATTAAAGTCGAGATTGACTTCGGCACCAGTGTTGACCTTGCCAGAAGGTTCAGAGGGATTTGTGGTTTATTGTGATGCGTCGAGGGTTGGTTTGGGGTGTGTGTTGATGCAATGTGGTAATGTTATAGAGTATGCTTCAAGGCAGCTCAAGAATCACGAGAAGAATTATCCGACGCATGATTTGGAGCTCACGACGGTTGTGTTTGCATTAAAAATCCGGCGGCGTTATCTTTATGGGGTCCATGTGGACGTGTTCACAGACCACATGAGTCTTCAGCATTTATTCAAGCAGAAGGAGTTGAACTTAAGGCAGTGGAGGTGGTTAGAGTTGCTCAAGGACTATGATATGAATATTTTGTACCATCCAGGAAGGCGAATGTGGTAGCCGACGCTCTTAGTCGGGAATCCATGGGTAGCTTGGCACATTTGGAAGTCGGTCAGAGGCTTTTGGCTCGGGAAGTTAATCACTTGGCTAGTCTGGGGGTCTGTCTTTCAACCTCAGACGAAGGGGATGTCATGGTGCGTAATGGAGCAGAATCTTCGCTTGTAGCAGAAGTCAAGGGAAAGCAATTCAGGGTTCCGACTTTGGCACAATTGAGGGAAGAAATTTTGAATCACAAGACTTCAACATTCTCGATCGGCAATGATGACGGTGGCGTGCGGTGTCAAGAGAGGCTATGTGTTCCGGATGTGGATAATCTCCGGGAAAGGGTGATGGCAGAGGCTCACAACTCCATGTATTCAGTACACCCAGGTTCTACGAAGATGTATCATGATCTCAAAGAGATTTATTGGTGGAATGGTATGAAGAGGGGTGTGGCGGACTTTGTGGCTAGGTGTCCGACTTGTCAGCAAGTGAAGGCCGAGCATCAGAGGCCCGGTGGATTGATGTAGTTATGGAAATACCGATGTGGAAATGGGAGATGATCAATATGGACTTTGTGGTGGGGTTACCTCGCACTCCACGTAGGTTTGACTCGATTTGGGTGACAGTGGATCGACTCACGGAATCGGCGTATTTCTTTCCAGTCAAGTCCACCGATACTGCCGAACAGTACGCTCAGTTTTATATCAAATAAATAGTCAGGCTCCACGGCACTCCAGTTTCTATTATCTCAGATCGAGGGGCCCAGTTCACAGCTAACTCTTGGAAAAAAATTTCAGCAAGGTTTGGGTACTCAGGTAAATCTCAGCACAGCATTCCATCCACAAACTGATGGGCAGGCAGAGCAGACTATTCAGACGCTTGAAGATATGTTGCGGGCTTATGTATTAGATTTCAAGGGTAGCTGGGATGAACACTTTCCGCTTATAGAATTTTCTTATAATAACAGTTTACATGCTAGTATTTATATGGTCCATTTGAGGCATTGTACTGAAGGAGGTGTAGGTCTCCGATTGGATGGTTCGAGGTTGGCGAGGCGAAACTGCTAGGACCGGATCTTGTGCACCAAGCTACGGAAAAAGTTAAAGTCATTCAGGAAAGGATGAAAACTGCTCAGAGTCGTCAGAAATCCTATGCCGACGTTCGTCGTAGAGATTTGGAATTTCAAGTAGATGATTGGGTATTCTTGAAGATGTCTCACATGAAGGGAGTAATGCGGTTTGGGAAGAAAGGAAAATTGATCCCTAGGTATGTCGGGTCGTATCGGATTGCTCAAAGGATAGGACATGTGGCTTATAGGCTGGAATTTCCCCCTGAAATGTCATTAGTGCACCCGGTGTTCCATGTGTCTATGTTGAAGAAAGTGGTTAGAGATCCATCAGCTATCGTGCCAGTTGAGACTATTGAGTTTAATGAAGAATTATCGTATGAAGAGGTTCTGGTTGCTATTCTTGATAGGAAAGTCCGTAGATTGAGGAACAAGGAAATTGCTTCAGTTAAAGTGTTGTGGCAAAGTCAGCAAGTTGAGGAAGTCATGTGGGAAGCGAAAAATGAAATGAGAGAAAAATATCCCCATTTGTTTGAATAAGTCTAGTAGTGATCGTGCGAATTGTCATCTCTAAGCAATTATATGTTATGTTCAGTTTTGTGCAAAAGCACCCCATTTTCCCCTAATTCCTCTACTATTGTAACTTCTCAAGTTGTGCCATAATTGTGTATGTTATGACTATTTGAGTAATGTGCAAACCCGTGGAGTAAATGAAATTATGTAAAACTCATGTGATGGTTAAATGATTAATTAAAGTGTAGATTGGTAATGATTAATTGAAGTGTAGATTGGTAAGGATTTTTTTTTTTTGACGATAATTTACTTTTATTCCATCAAAAAAGACATTACAAAACTAGATTAACGCTGACCGTTAATCTCTCATATCAATACATGTATATCTATACTAATTAGCATTCTATTCTATACTAAGGCATGTTATTTACATTTGCCAATCCTTGACTCCATTTGATCTTCTTCCTTCCCTGTATATATATATGCATTCCAATTTGCTTGCATAATCTGTCAGCATCATATTTCCCTTTGCCAAATCTAAGCATATTCCTTTCGCGCCATATGCAGTACACAACCATTGCAAATACTGTTGTGGTCATCTCTGCTACACAGTCCTTCTTCTTTGCCATATTATTGATCCAGCTCACTTCTTGCATCCAGCCTTGTATCTGCCTTATATGTCCTAG
This sequence comes from Nicotiana knightiana, assembly GCA_005239525.1. NCBI lineage: Eukaryota > Viridiplantae > Streptophyta > Magnoliopsida > Solanales > Solanaceae > Nicotiana > Nicotiana knightiana. The sequence continues at coordinate 9,365 of MDKJ01139369.1, read as the reverse complement.
CCATTTCAGCATTTTTTCCCACAGTGTCTTTGTGTATTGACAATTAAAAAACAAATGTTCAAAAGTTTCTTCATACTGTCCACAGAAAGCACATTCTACTTGCACTTGTATGCCAAATTTTGCTAGCCTATCTACAGTTGCTAACCTCTGATTGATAGCTAACCATAAATGAAACTTAAACCTTGGATGAAATTGTGAGTGCATGTGTATGCTTTTCCAGTCCACTTTACTGAATTGAGGCTGTAGCTGCACATATGCCTTTTTTATCTGGAATCTGCCTTGTCTCTCAAACTCTTTCAGAATTGTTGCAATGTCATTGTGATTTGTCCTCATCTTCAGTACATCTTCTTTCATTTCAATTATCTTCCTCACCACCCATGCTGCAGTTTTGGGTGTATTAATGTCTTCAATTCTTCTATTCTTTATGTAGTATATATGAGCCCATCTAATCCACAGTGCATCCTTCTTCATAGTCAATGCCCATAAGTGATTCATCACTGCAACTTTGTTCCATGTCTTCATGTTGATCACATTTAATCCCCCTGCTACTTTAGGTTGACATATTCTGTCCTATGCTATTAGAGATTTCCTAGAGTCTTCAGTTGATCCAGTCCACAGAAATGTCCTGCAAATAGTCTCAACCATCTTCATGGTCTTCTTTGGCAGTAAGAATATTTGGGCCCAATATGTTTGCACACCAAATAGAACTGACTTTATCAGCTTCACTCTTCCAGCATATGACAACATCCTGGCTGACCAGCACCTTATTCTATCTGTGATCTTCTCAACCAAGGGTATACATTGGTTTATGTTCAGCTTCTCAGTGGACAATGGAACTCACAAATATTTAAAGGGCAGACTTCCCTTTACATATCCAGTAAGCTAAGTGATCTCTTCTTGAGTTTTCTGATTTACCCCAGCCATATATATTGAGCTTTTCTCTGCACTTGCTTGCAAGCCTGATGCCTTTGAGAATTTGTCAAAAACGTTCTGCAATACACTAATAGATTGTTTGTCACCCTTGCAAAACATTAACAAATAGTCAGCAAAACATATATGTGTTACTCCCAGCTTCTTGCATTTAGGATGATACTTGAACTCCTTCTGCATTTTCAAAGTGTTCATCTCCCTCTGCAGGTATTCCATTGCAATCACAAATAGGTAAGGAGACATAGGGTCCCCTTGCCTAATACCTCTCCTAGCAGGGAAAGGTTTTGTGATCCCTCCATTAAGTGTCAATGAGTATGACACTGTTGTCACACATTTCATAATCCATCCAATGCATTTCTGAGGAAACCCAAGCTCTGTAAGCATCTGCTTTAAGAACTGCCAGTCAATTGAATCATATGCTTTCTTGAGGTCAACTTTGAGGATGCACCTTGGTGATACTCCCTTCCTGTTATACCCATTGAATAGTTCATGACTGATCAACACATTATCCACTATGCTTCTCCCCTCTATAAATGCTGACTGTGCTTTCCCAATGATACTATCAATTACCTTCTTTATCCTTCTGGTCAGTAGTTTTGCAATAATTTTGTACACAGTAGTACAACAAGCTATTGGCCTATAGTCTTTCACTGTCGTAGGAGCTGGTCCTTTAGGAATCAATGTTATAGCAGTACAGTTCCAAGCTTTATGCATCTTACTTGTCTTGAAAAAGTATCTCACTGCCTCATATACATCTTGCTTGACTTCCTGCCAGTGCAATTTAAAATATTCAACTGGAAATCCATCTACTCCTGGTGCTTTGTCATTTGGCATATCCTTAATTGCTTCATCTATCTCCTCATGTGTTACTTCCTTTATTAACTCCAATTGTTGTTCCCTTGATAGGCATACTCCTTCCTTGATAATCTTTGCATTTGGATAAGGCTTAAGCCCAGTGTCTGTCCCCATGAGTTGTTTAAAGAATGTAACAAATTCCTTTTCTACTTCTTGTGGTTCTGTGACTCTAATTCCCCCTGCATTGTATACAGAAGATATTGAGTTTCTGCTAGTTCTCATCTTCAACTGAGCATAGAAATACTTTGAATTTGAATCTCCAAAGTCTATCCAATTCACTCTCGACCTCTGTCTCAGGATTCTTTCCTCAATTGTGCTCCATTTCTCTAGTTCCTGCATTGCCATTTTTTCTTCCTCGATCAAGTCTTGGTTTAATGGACTGATCTTCAAGCTCTTTTGTATATATTCTATCCTCTTTCTTACTTGATTTAATCTTCTCTCATAGTTCATCATCTCCTTATTCAATCCTTTTGATTTCAACTTCAAATCCTGTAATTTTCTCCATATTCTGTCCATAGGATCACAGTTTTTCCTCTGCTTCCATACATTCTCTACCATAGGTTTGAATTCATTGTGCTCCATTGTCACCATATACATTTTAAATGGTCAGTTGTAGATATTCTTCCTTTTCCATATCTGGATCACTATAGGGGAGTGATCCGATACTCCAGGTTCCAAACAATCAGCTTCCACATGTCCATACTCTCTTATCCATTCAAAGTTTCCAAGAACCCAATCTATTCTACTGTATACTCTGTCAGCTGCTTGTTGCTTGTTACACCAAGTGTAAAAACAACCTTTTGTCTTCACAGGAGTTAGTTGTAATGCATCAATGCATTCTTTAAACTCCTTTATCTCATTCATAGTAACTGGTTGCCCCAGTCTATCATCTGAACACAGAACATTATTGAAGTCCCCACTTATTATCCATGGCATTTGAATCAATCCCCTCATTCTTTCCAGTTCCTTCCACAAACTTGTTCTCTCCTGAGCTTTGTTCCTAGCATACACCACTGATAACATTATCTGGTTCCCATTTGTTGCATCAGTTACCTTACAGTGGATACATTGCTCAGTGACTTGCATCACATCCACTGATAGGTTTTGTTTCCAAATCAACCATATTCTACCATTTTCAGCCTTCTCATAATTACATCTGTAGCCCCAATCCTTTGCTATTCTATACAGTATTTTTTTTGACTTTTTTTCTTTAACTCTAGTTTCCATACATCCTAGGATATCAATCTTATTAAATGCAAAAAGATTTTCAACTCTTTTTGCATGTAGGGCTTATTAAGCCCTCTTATGTTCCATGTATTTTATAATCATGGTGGTTGTTGTACCCTCTCTTGATCCATTCCTCTCCCCTGTTCTACTGTTTGGACCAACACTGCAAATCTATTTGGTTGATTCTGTTCTTCATATTCCCCTGTACTCATTACCATTTTATCTCTTTGAGCTACACCACTGTGATGTACTCTATGATAATTCTTTATAGGTTCCTGCATCTCATTTGATACTTCACTCTTCTCCTCTTGTGCTTGTTGTTCCTTTGGTTTCCACTCTTGAATGATTCTCTTTCTTCTTCCTCTATTTCTTCTTCTAGGCAGCTGAAATTCTTCATTTTCCTCCTTTTTATTCAGCTTCCAGCATTCAATAAGTTCATGTCCAAAATGCAAGCACTCAGGACAAAATTTTGGCCTCCATTCATACACTATTTCCTGCTGTTTTACACATATAGGAGTAATGATTTCAACTGTCTCCACCAAAGTTTTTGTGATATCCACTTTCACGAGCACTATTGCATGGGATATCTTCCCTAAGTCAGTTGTGTATCTATCTGTATACATTGGCACTCCCATAACACTTGCCACCTTACTTAAAGCATCTGCAGTCCAATAACCAACTGATAGACTAGGTAGTTGAATCCACAGTGGAATAGTTGTAATACACTTCGGATCAAAGTGAAAATCTCTCTCCCAATTCTGCAATATCAGTGGTTTGTTATGGTAAGTATACGGTCCTGCTTGCAATACAACTTCCTTTTCATCCCTTTTCCCAAATCTGAACACATAGTATCCATCTTGATGATATAGCACTTGAGGCTTATCTACAAAGTCCCAGATTGTTTCAATGTAATTCACCATCGATTTCTCATACGGTGTATCCCCAAGTACATACCCGATTAAAGCATTATCCCAATACTCTTTTAGTTCATTCACATCTTCTTCTTCAATTTGTATTACCAATTTACCTTCTCTATGGTTTGGTGGTACGTAATCCAACCTCATCCCCATTTGTGAGCTCCTATTTTGCATTCCTATCTCTTTTGCATGTGCCATTCTTTCCTTAGTCTTTTCTGCATTTCCCAGATCTAGATCTACTCTCGATGACCCAGCTTCTGAGAATTGAAGACGCTTTGGACTCGTAGGAAGCTGGTCCTTGCTCTTCAGAGACTCAATCACATTTTTCCCAGAATTACTATTCCATTGATTTCTACTCATTTCCTCTTTCTCAACTATCTCAGTCTCCTCTTCAATTGGTTGAAAACCAGTTGGTAAGAAGCTACCAAATGTTAATGGAGTAAGAGATGTTGTCATCGTATTTACCAGCGTAACTTCTCCGGTCGTCGTCGTAACTTGACTTCGCTTCCTTTCCATAGGTGCACGTTAGCCTGCCTTAGCTTATCGAGCGTCGAGAGCATTCAGCGAAAATCTTAAGAGACTTTTACAAATGATTAGATTGGTAAGGATTAATTGAAGTGTATATGGCATGTTGAAGTAATTGAATTATATGGGACTTGTCGAGGTGGCCAAATTATGTGCAAGGCCATGAAATAAATAGTTATGTGTGGAATTGGTTAGGAACATGTGTTTCGTGGGCTCTCTGACAGGTAGATAGGCCTAATTGTAGAGGAAACTCTAGCAAAATTTTCATAAAATAGCAGAGTTAGTAAAAAAAATTGGGGGTTGGCATATTGTATTTTCAAAACCAAATGATTTCCCGATCCTCATTCGAGGACGAATGATTTTAAGTGTGGGAGGATGTAAGGACCCGTAAAATTTCTATGTCTAAAATAATGCCCGAATAGGTCCCTGTGTTGTTATAACTGTAGAAATTCTTAAAACAGTCCTATTTTGAGTCAAAAAGTATTCCAGAACTTGAAAGATTAAATTTTCCAGAAATTGCGCGTTATGCGACGCACTATGCGATCGCATAACAGGTATGCGGACCGTATAGTGGTCGCATACCTGGACAGTTTCCTGTCTATTTTGAGGACATCTATGCGGCCTAGAATGCGATCGCATTTCACGCATCCAGGTCGCATAGTTGTTGCATTCTAGCCCCATGGTTTTTGCGAGGGAGGTTATGCGACGCACTTTGCGATCGCATAACAGGTATGCGGACCGCATAGTGGTCACATACCTGGGCAGTGTGGTTCCCATTTTGGCCCATTTGAAGGCCAACTATGCGACATGAATGCGAACTGCATATCAGGAATGCGATCGCATTCCTGACGGCATCTTTGTGTCGGGACTCCTATTTTCTAAATTTAAGACCCGACCCCCTGTTTTATAAAACACCCATTCCCTTCATTTTTAACGATTTTCTGACCAAAAATAGAGAGAGAAGAAGAGAGTTCTTAACGAGAAGGTTTCAACATCATTCAATTTGATTTTTCCAAAATCACTCAAGCCCGGAAATTATCAAGTTATTGTCATCTTCTTCACTCAAAGAGTTAAGTCTTCACCCTATTTCCCAAATTTCTCATATTTTGTCAAGAATAAAACACTCATAGGTTGGTTCTTGAAAATAAAAATTAAAATCTTGCATGCATGTAAGTTAAACCCCGTAATCTAGTAAAGGGAAAAACAAGTTTGGGTAATCATTCTCAAAAGGGGGTTAGTAGTCTAAGGGGTCACATAGTGTTTGCTAAAATTCTCAATTGAGTACAAGATTCCTAATTCTAAGTGAAATATGTCACATTGTGGAATAGATTGACGGTGCTAGACGGTCCGGTAAATTGTGATAGAAATTAAAAAGGGGATGACTCGAGGTATGTATGGCTAACTTTAATCTTCGTAGAGTCACCTTGTTGGTGTCCGAACATTCGGTATGAGTTTTTTGCTGAGTATATGTGAATTGATTGTCCGGTTGTGTTGAGGTGTGAGATTTCATTATCTGATTTTTCTTAGTCGACTATCGTGATAATTGAAATTGTTAAAGGTGACTTCTATGTGATTACTCTATCATATGCAAGGTTCGTTAAATGCTTGAGTATGTTGGTATGAAAGAATGGTAACGAACTCAAATGTGTAAATGTATCTAAGTGATAAGTGTAACAAGTGATGAAAGGGACTTGTGAATTGATCTAATTGAACTAAATGACGATGGAAATATCGTATATGACTCATTGTTGGCAAGGTTTATTGTGGATTAACTTCACATGGATTGTTGGCTGTAATGAATTTATATTCTTGTTGATGAGAATATTTATGGTTGAATTAATGGATGATAAAGACTATTATGAACACATGATTGGTTGGGTGTTATGAAATTGTACTCTTAATGATATGAAACCCTGTGATTGAATTGTGGGTTGTTATTGTTTGCCATGAAATGTGATGGTCTGGTGGGATCGGGTTGCATGCCGCAACACGAAGTAATAAGGGTGGAGAGGTAACAAGGGTGGAGTGTAAATTGTTCTGCGGGATCGGGTTGCACACCGCAACACAAAGTAATAAGGGTGGAGAGGTAACAAGGGTGGAGTGTAAACTGTACGGTGGGATCGGGTTACACGCCGCAACAAAATGTAATAAAGCTGAAATGTGATTTTGTTGAAATAAGAATTTGTGAGGCTCTCAATTGTATTTGTTTCTGTATCACTGTGCACTATGTGTTGGTTCCTTTAACTTCTTTCTATATGTGCATCTCTTGATTTTACTTTGAGTAAAGTTTGTTCATACATACTAGTACTATTCCACAGTACTAACGTCCCTTTTGCCGGGGGCGCTACATACTTTATATGGATGTAGGTGGGTCCATAGCAGGTAGCTCATCTCGCCGTTAGTGCTGCCTCCTCCTCATCTTTCAGCAGTACTGGTGAGCCCCACTTCTTCCTGGGGCCGTGTGTAATTCATGACATCTCTTTTGAGTCTGTTATGTATTGTAAGGTATAGCCAGGGCCTTGTTGCCGGCAAGTATTGTATAAACTCCTAGTATTTGTAGAGGCTCCGTAGACATGATGTGGGCGTATATATGTATTTTGGGTAGTAACTGTACGTATTGGGAATCGTGGTCCGTATTGGAAAGTTATGTATGTATTGTGTATGCTTTGGGAATCAATTATTGAAATGCTAAAAGAGAAACGAACTTAAGTTTGTAAACCCACGCTTAAATCCTAAGTTGTTATTTCATATGGAATATGGTTCATTGTGTATACGGGGGAAACGCTGGGTAGGAAAGTCAATCTAGGTCCACTTGACCGGGTTCACCCGGTTAGGTGCCGGTCTCGTCCCTCGGTTTTTGCACGTGACATTTTCGAAGTATTTTTGAAGTATTTGAAGGCCAGTAGTTTTATGGCAGCGGTTGGACGTCTCCGAGCCATGTTAATTTGGCCGAAGCCTTTTGATATGACCGTAGTATTTATGTTTGGTCGTAGCCTTTCAGTCCCCGAGTGAGATATCCTCGACGTTTATATCGAAGGTATGCCCTTTTAGGGGTCTTACAAGTTTGAATATATAGCCTTGACTTTAATATCGGGATTATGCCTTTTTAAGGTCTTACAAATTCGATGTTGCCTCATGGAGAGCTTATGTTTTTTAGCATGCCTCTTCGAGGTCTTACAAATTCGATATTGCCTCATGGAGGGCTTATGTTTTTTAGCATGCCTCTTCGAGGTCTTACAGATTCGATATTGCCTCATGGAGGGCTTACGAGATGTTGCCTCATAGAGGGATTACGAGATGTTGCCTATGTAGGGCTTACGAGATGTTGCCTCATGGAGGGCTTACGAGATGTTGCCTCATGTAGGGCTTACGAGATGTTGCCTCATGGAGGGCTTACGAGCTCGAGGTTTGTGGCTCGATGAGCTGGTCGTCAATGAAAGTCCCCGAGTGTTCGAGAGTTTTTGGCCCTGGAGCCGTTTTTTGTGAAAATAGCAAACTTCTTTGAAGCGCAGAATCGTTTCGATGATAAAATATACTCCTTCAATTACTTGGTATAAGCATACATGTTTTCGCCATCGGTAAATCGAGTACTCTACATGGACACGGTTCATTCCACTGTTTGGTCCGATACATCATTCTCCTGTCGAGACCCTCTTTGGCATATTTCAATTTCTTCGAGGAGGTGATCTTCCAGGGGATGCCCCACAGTATTTGAGGTTGATTGAAGAGAAGCCTTTGAATACTTGATGAGTTCTCCTTAGGTAGCATATGGATGTTGCCTCATTAAAAACCTCGTCGGTAAAACCCATTTGGGATAAAATCCGATCTAAGGAAAAAAGAGCGCAACGCATGCTTTAAAATCTAAGGTCTTCGAGCTGGAGGGTGCTTCGATTCCTCTCAATCGAACACCTGCACATGAGATAGTAGAAAACGTAAATAAGAAAATGAGGGGGTTGTACCTTAACTATGGTAGCGTTCGAGCCTCGATATGTTTCAATTGCTTGTTCCGAGGACGTGTCACTGTCCTTTATTTGTCCATTCGGGTGCAGCCGGGAACGTAGTTCGTGATTTCTACTTGGATGTTTGCTTGTCCTTTGGCTCTTTTGATGCATAAGGCATCGATGTCGGTGCCACATTGTGCACCGCGAACATATTTCTTGTTGCATGTTGCTCCCCGTATACTATTTTTATTCCGTCCTTCGTTGGAAATTTCATCATTTGATGAAGGGTTGACGACACTGCTTTCATATAGTGTATCCACGGCCTCCCGAGTAAAGCATTGTACCTCATGTCACCTTCCATGGCATGAAATTTGGTATCTTGGGTTGTACCGGCCACGTTGACCGGGAGGGTGATCTCCCCTTTTGTTATCTCGCTTGCCATGTTGAATCCATTGAGGACTCGAAAGGTGGTCACGATCTGGTCAAGCAACCCGAGTTGTTCTACCACCTTCGACCTAATTATGTTGGCCGAGCTACCTGGATCCACGAGCCCACGTTTAATTTGAAATTTATTCAAAAGAAAAGAAATTACCAATGCGTCGTTATAAGGCTGAGACAGGGTCTCGATGTCCTCTTCGCAGAACGTGAGAGCGTCCTCGGGTATGTAACTTCGAGTTCGCTTTTCCCTGGTGATGGATATTTTGGTTCACTTAATGACGGGTCCCTACGGAGTGTCGATCCCTCCAATGATCATGTGAATGACGTGTTGTGGTTCTTGTTTTGTTTTTCCTGTTTGCCTCTCTTTCCCGAAATTTATTTTTAGCTCGATCGTTGAGGAACTCTCGAAGGTTCCCTTTACTGATCAGTCGGGATACCTCTTCTCGGAGCAGTCTGCAATCCTCGGTCCTATTGATGTGTGGCTAGAATTCGTGATTTTAAGCATTATATACCTCGCATTTTATGAGCTTTA
>MDKJ01029389.1:0-68757 GCA_005239525.1 Nicotiana knightiana | reverse complement strand
CTTGTTATGGCCATTCCCATTCATGTGGGGGATTGTTGGACTTTAAAGCCATTGGGCTTTAAATACAAGGAGTGTGAATTAAAAAATGGTAAAAAATAAAATGGAGGAAAATGAAAATTTGAATCAAGTGAGCTTTGTCATGAACTTTGTACCACATTGGTGAAAGACAACTACACTTGTGTGTATAAATATAGAATCACTTCTTAGAGCTCTTAAAAGGAGTTGAAGAGAATGAACCCTCGCGCCGTCATCGTCGCTCGGCTTGGCTTCGGCTTCGGATTTGGATTTGGATTTGTCAAATGATCGATCGATAACAGATTTAATTGAAACGTATAATCCAAACGATGCTTTTTCCTTCTGAACAAACACCTCTTCCTGAACAGACATCACACTGCATATAAATTTCGAGGCATGACTTCCTTTTCATACACTGAAAAATCCAGAATTTCTTTCTGAAAATATACTGCATTCTATTCGCAGTCTCTCTCTCAAAATCGTAAGTGTGATTTTGCTCCGTTCTTTGAGTTCGTTGGTATCCTAAAACTAATATTGCCACTGTTGCAGGAAGGTTTATTCCGTTTCATCCTGAGAGGATTTAACCCATTACATTGGCAACTTATGAGGGGGTTAAAATTCCTTAAGGACGCAAAAGGAAATAGTGGACTCGGAATATTTCATATCATCTACTGAATTTCTGTTTCTTATAACATTTTATTTTAACACAATATCGACAACATTAACTCTACATTAAATGGTCCGTATATCCCTCATAAATTAATAGTACCGTATATTCCACAGAATTTGCCCCCCCCCCCCCCCCCCAACCATGTTTCTCTCTCCCAAACCCACACCCTCACCCACGTATCACCCCCTCCCACGTTTCTTTCTTTCCCATTATACAACCAGTCAAATCAGAGAAACAAGAGAAACAAGATATGTGTTTTACTTTCTTGATAAATGGTTGTTGCTGTTGTTGACATTAAATCGAAGTGGGTAATTGTATAGATTGTTACTTTCTATTTTTTAGGTTGTTTTGGGTTGTTGGATGCTAATGCTTTGATTGTAAAGGTGTTGTTAGACTCCTCATATTCACTGTACTGTCCCTCTCTTCTTTTTCATCTTTAGTGTCTGTCTCTCGTCTTTGAGTCATTTCTGTAGTATTCATGTTTTTGTTATTGACGATTCCACACGTGACAAACAATATTTTATTGTGGACTTAAAAAGCAAGAGAGCAGAAGATTTGTAGAAGTTTTAGTCGTTTTTGATTTGTGAAAATAGAAAACAATGCATCTATAATCAGAATACAAATAATCTACAATTTATCTACAAAATATCTACAAACTGGGTAAATTGGATTTTAATATCCCAATCCCCATTTCAATTGTAGCTTAATTGGGATTTTCGACATAATTGCGATTTTTGCATAAGATTTGTAGAAGTTTTAGTCGTTTTTGATTTGTGAAAACAGAAAACAAAGCATCTACAATCAGAATACAAATAATCTACAATTTATCTATAAAATATCTACAAAATGGGTACACTGAATTTTAATATCCCAATTCCCATTCGATTGTAGTTTAATTGGGATTTTCGACATAATTGCATTTTTTGCAGAAGTTTGTAGAAGTTTTAGTCGTTTTTGATTTGTGAAAACATAAAATAAAGCATTTACGATCAGAATACAAATAATCTACAATATATATATATATATTGAACAATATTGTATAAAAATTATATTTAAGTTAGATGATACTGTAGTTGTATATAACTGAGTAGAAATAATGTATGAAAATTGTAGATAAGTTGTATGATATATAATTAGTTGTATGAAATTTGTTTTTACTATGTATAAATCAAATACAAAATATACAAAAGACATATTGTATAAAATTTGTATTTAAGTTGTATGTTATTGTAGTTGTATTTAAGTGGGTAGAAATAATGTGTGAAGGTTGTAGATAAGTTGTAGATAAATTGTATAATATATAATTAGTTGTATGAAATTTATTTTTACTATGTATAAATCAGATACAAAATATAAAAAAGACATATTGTATAAAAATTGTATTTAAGTTGTATGATATTGTAGTTGTATTTAACTGTGTAGAAGTTTGTATCTGGTTTTGAATATTAACCTTTCCTTGGTTTTGGCGTACATTTTGTGTTAGGAGAAGCTTAATATCATGGATGGTCGAAGAATTAGCAACAATTGTATCTTGATGAAACATGAGAGTCTCAAGATTAAAGCGATGCTACTGAAACGTTTTTTATTGACCTTCACCCCTGTACATGTTAAGTTTCTGCTTGGGCATTTACATCAACTCAACTAAGAAACTGAATAGGGGGTGGTGTAATTTTCATTTCTTCTTGTTAACTAAATCCCTTGATTGAAGACACAAATAATGAATTTGGGAGCCTTTTAAGATAGATTGTATATATTTTGTAAACAAAGTTGTTTGTGTCGGGTAATTAGCTAAATATGGACATTAAGGGTAATAAAGTTTCAAATAGTGTATAAGAATGAAAAAATTCCTTTTTTTTCCAAAATAATTTTTTACTTTTTTCGGAATCAATGTTCGGTCATGAAAATTTCAAAGTTCATTTGAAGTTGAATTTCAAAATATTTTTGAATATGAAAAACTCCAAAAAACTATTTTTTAAAATTTTCACTTTAAAACACTCATAAAAATTAAAAAAAATAATTTTAAATTATATTCTTGTCTAATCACAATTTTAATTTTCAAATATCATTTTTAACTTGAAAAAAATTCACCTTTTTCCGGAATTTCACGATTTTATGTCCAAACGCCCACTTATTATCTCTGACTTGGAGCATGTGGTGTAAAGAAATTGGCAATAAGTATAAAAAAAACATAACTCACTACTCTAAATTCTTCATTTGTTACTACCGACATCGATCGGTGCCCAAACCAAGGTTTTTGCCCACCTTAGAATCAGTTTTATCAATGGCAAACTTTATTTTTAGGATTCAAACGAGAGACTTCTGATTAAAAATAGAGAGTAATATGCATATTTGTAGTAAATGACTTTACATTCATCGACAAAAAATTTCATAAATATATGGAGTGTGATTGGTATGAAGAAAAATATTTTTTGAAAATCTTTTTAATCTTTTTTGTTGGCCGAAATATTTTAAAAAATATGTTTCTCATGAACTTATTTTTTCCCCAATTGAAAGAAAATATTTTCCCTATCAAAAGATGGGAAAATATTTTCCAAAACTCCTTCTCTACCTTTCCCGTCCTATTCCAACCAAACCCATCCCACCTCTGCCCCACCCCCACCTATCCACCCCATCCCCACAATGCCCCACCCTAAATAAAATATCATTAATAGTACTTCTTTGTATGTTAGAGATAAAAAAAAATTTCGTTACAACAAATGAGTTTTTTTTTCATGATGTAAAGAAAGTATTTTTTTTTTCATTTCAACAAAATGAGTATTTTCTTTTGATGATGTACAAAAAATATTTTCTTTTATTTCAATAAAATGAGTACTTTATTTCATGTTTTAGAAAGAGTACTTTCTTTTTCAATCAAAAAAAGAGTATTTCTTTTTAGTTATGGAGCACAACTTTTAACGTTATTTTGCATAAAAAAATAAAGCAATACATTAGTTCCTTTGGGTTTGTGTGAATTTTTAGAGACTTGGGGAAGAGGGGAAGATGAGGAGAGTAGCATTAAAAAATATTTTCTGAAAAAATATTTTATATTCTCTAACCAAACACTAAAAAATATTTTCCACTCACCAACCAAACAAGGGAAAATAAGTGATAAAACCAATCATTTTTCATGAAAATATTTTCTAATTTTCCTTCATACCAAACACACCATAAGTTTGGCATTGTTAAAATAATTATTCAAAAATTGGAGCATTTGTTCTCCAGGCGTGCAGGACAGAGAAATGTTGGGATCTAAGAATGTTAATATCCCAGATTTTCTGTCGAACGTAGTAGAACACTTTATGCATAGGACATTTTTCTGTAATAACAATCGCAAACGTGCCCTATAGTAACAATTGCAAATATGCCCGCAAGGCTGTCTGAGTTGGTTGGGTGAGTAATTTTTACATAAGAGATTTGAAATCGATTTTCCTTACAAGCAGATTCCTTAGTCGGAGCTCATAACATCAGATTTGCTAGGACAATTTATATTTTTGGTCTGGTTTGCGAGCTATTATACCGTAAGTAAGTTACCTAATACGCTCCCGAAAGATAGCGACAGAAGATGAGATGAATGAATGGAACTAAATCCACTCATTCATATATATACACGACATAATGTCACAAAATGGAGTAACATATGACTTTGTACTAACAAATTGTCCTTATTAGCTTGTAGTCAACCAATGAAAGTGGTCAAAATATACTTAAATAGACATCACGAACTTGCAACGTTGACAAAATTGGTTCTTGAGTTGAAATTAGCTACTCTTAATTGCATTATGGAATTTTTTTCTCGCAGAATTAACAAGTCTGGTCAAGAGAGTCCATCATTTAAAGTTACTAGTCTTCAATGTACGCACGTTGCGCATGTACTTCATCTTAATGAGTATAAAATTTTAAAAGAATTACATAAATTTTATATTAAAAATTATATTCGTATTTAGTAAAAGAAAAATTAAAGAAAATGATATATAATTTTTTAGAAATAATGATTATTGATCTTATTAATTTCATTACTCAATAAAGTAAGAAACTAAAGAAGTTTGATATGTTTCAATACATATGTGATATTTTTTCCTATTTTAAATTTGTATATGAATGTATTATTTTTTAGGATATATATATATATATATATTTTTTTTTTTTTTCTTCTTAGGATACAAGCGACATCTTTTAAAATTGATACTTGTTGTATATAAGTATCAATTACCAACAAGCCTATGTAAAAACTCCTAAATATATCTTAACGTAGATATATTTCAATATAAGGCATTCAATTAACAAATATTATAATTACCGACGGGCCTACGTAAGTATTGTTATCCTTCAATGGTTATTCCATTCAATTGGTTTATATATGTAAGGTAACTTACATAAAAGTTGAGATATTTATGTTAGTAATCGATTTTATGTATTTATTCTATGTTTGTGTTTAATTGAAGTAGTAAATCTTAATAGATTTTACAGTTTTAAATGTTAAGATTTTGTACATAGATCAAAAAACGAAAGGTTTGGTAAACAAAACTTCGTAAATTTTAAACACTAAAAATTAGGAAAATAATTAAATGACTATTTTGTCTTGTGTGAATTCTATTATGAAAGAGTAAAAAAGGCGAACGACATTTCGCTAAGAACCTGTGTACTTTTAATATAGTATATATAAAATATAAATATAGATTAAGTAGTGAAGTGCTTCCTATCAATAATCATATTCAGTGCTCAAATCCGAGATCTCTAGTGATTTACCAAAGTTCGGCCGTAAGAAAAGAGTCAGAAAACAACATAAACATTAGCAAAATCGAAAAATAAGGTGCTTCTTCTATCTTAAATTTATTATTCGCCACTAATTGATTTGTCATCAAATTGAATTTGAAGACTTATAACAACATATACCTCCTTTTCACTTTACATAATATTTTTTTCCTTGTTTTGTCCAATCAAATAAATGTGAGTAACACCTTTCTATATATGAAAAATTCCAAAGCTTAATTTTCTCATTTTATTTTTAATGGTCTTATAGAAATGACATGATATTTTAAAAAATTATAAGATAAATCAACAATTAATATTGTTAATATAAGCATTTTTTACTGAAATATACTTTTTTTTTAGTTTTTACAATCAACTACATCAATTTGTTTAATTTAATAAAATAATTTCATTGGGGAAAGCTTTTTTTTGAGGGGACAGAATCTTTACTTTTTCGCAACAATAATACAGGAGCACGATAAAAAGGGCAAAAAAAGAAGAATTTCAATGGAACCCTATTAAGCACAGGTTTTTAGTGAGAGAAAGAGTGTGAAACTCTCTTACCATTTTTTACTTTCTCTCTCTAGAAAAAAATCGCGACACTTAGCGTAAACTTTCTGCTACCAAAAAAAAAAACTTCGATTCAATTCAATGGCCAACAGCAATCTTCCTCGAAGAATTATTAAGGTTAATTTCCTGTTTTAACTTTTGATCTTTTATGTTCTTTGTTTGATTAAGCATTTAGTTAGGGTTTTTGATCTATTTTTCGCTGTTCAGAGTTCGATTCAGTTTAAATTTTGCTGAATTTTGGTTTTATATGATTTTACAGGAAACTCAACGTCTTCTCAGCGAGCCCGGTAACTCGCCCCTTAAATTTTCGTCGCAATTCAATTAATGTGATGTTGTTTGATTGGATGCAGAGGTTAAGAAAGAATTTTTTTTTTAAAACTTATGATCTAAATAGAATAAGCCATAGATATAGGTGTGACTAATAATTATTATTAAGAGTAAAATTGAAAGTTTAAAGTTAAAATTGTTTCTAAATATGGAAATGTGTCATCTTTTTGAGACGAACTATAAAGAAAAAAGTGTCACATAAAATGAGACAGAGGGAGTATAAGTATATCTCCGCGGAAGCCACGTATTAGCTTTTACTCCCTCTGTCTCAATTTATATAATGGTATTTGGCTCGACATAGAGTTTAAGAAAGAAAGTACTCCCTCCGTTTCAGTTTAAATAATATAGTTTGACTTGACACAAATTTAAGAAAAAAAAAGGACTTTTGTAACATGTGGTTCAAGCTTAAGGGGCAAAGCTTTGTGGGTCCATGATATTTTTGTAGCTATAAAAGCTTCTCATTAAGGGTAAAGCGGTTAAAATGAAAAGTTTAAAGTTAAATTATTTTCACTTATAGAAATGTGTCATTCTTTTAGTGGGGATACGATCAGACTCGAGAAATAGTCTACTTCAAGGCTGCATGGAGGACTACGTTCTGCAGGTGGACATCAATATTTATCGTGTCAAGACGGAATTCCGGTTTGATTTTGAAGGTGATCAAAAAGATTTGACGAAAACCGGGCATACATTCGGGAGAGAAGGATTAGTTCGTGTCTGGGTCAGAAAATATGTCATTTAAATTGAAACGGAAACCAATTGTGGTCTAAAATAAATCATAGATATTTATGTGGCTGGAAATCAATTCATTAAGAGTGAAGTAGGAATTCTAAAGATAAATTGTTTGACAATAAGGAAAGGCGACTTTATTTTTTGGATTGACTATAAGGAAAGAGAGTCACGTAAATTGAGACGGAGGGAGTATTTTTTCCTGAGAAAGAATTTATTGAGTATTGGAATCCCACCCAAATAGAGCAAAATGGATATAGAGTATTCTAATAGTTGAACTCAACAAGTTTGGGATTTAGGCATAGTTATTCTTGTTGTTTAATAGTTTTTGCCGATCAATTGTTGACTTCGTCTCCCATTAAACTGTGCTTAGAAAATACTAAAATGAAGATATTAATTTTTGAAGCATTGAAGTCATTTCTTTAACAATTTAACTACACAAACCTTTTCTCTCCTCTGCTTCCATCCAAGATGCAATTTTCAGTTTTTGCCCTGAATTTTTGAATACACTTTGATGCATTAAACTTATCTTTTTAACTACATGAACCTTTTTTACTTCTTTCTTTAGTCCAAAATGCAATTTTGTGCTTTTCTTTTCTTGAATTTCCGCATATAGTTGGTGTGATTTCGTTTATTAATTTTGGTACGAGCAAGTGTTATTTCCTTTTGAAGTTTGTTGCAAGTTTGCATATTACCTGTATTGCTAAGAAATTTAAAAAGTTTTAGTGTGGTTTAAATTTAACTGCAGCGCCGGGAATAAGTGCGTCTCCTTCAGAAGAAAATATGCGATACTTCAATGTCATGATTCTTGGTCCAACACAATCTCCTTATGAAGGTAATTTACTCAATCAATTATGACAATTATGCTAAGTACAAACGGAGCTAGAGTTTTAGTCATGGGTTCGGCAGAACCCAGTAGCGGACAAGACTTCTGTATTTGAAAAAATCCACTTAATATGTATAAATAATCTTTTCATAACCCAGTAAGCTGCCCTTTACAACATGTCCAGTATTATACCACACCGTAGGGTTTGGAGGGTAGTGTGTACGCAGACCTTACCCCTACCTTGTGAGAATAGAGAGGATGTTTCCAGTAAGCTGCCCTTTCTAGAATCTAAAACCCGCAAACTCAAAATTATGGATCCGCAAATGCCAGTCCATGCTGCTATTGCGCCTCACATTGTATAGAAATGATTAATTATTTATACATATTGCAGTTCTTTTTGTGGATGTTTTTGATTTATTATTAGAAATGATTTACATAAAACATGAAATCACCTGGTGTTTAACTATTTAAGTTGCTAAAGACGTCCCAACCCCCATTCCAGTGTCATTCTGCCCATGTTAGCTGTGTATGTCTAGACATATTTCTGAATACTGCGTAATGGAAAGCTAGCTGTCTTTGTACAATTCTTTGAATATGGTTCTAGTAAAACGGCATTCAGATGCAAGACTTCCATCCTTGGCCTTCTAATTTTGCGTTGATATGCATGTATGTTACATTTTTTATTTTAGTTTGACTGGTTTAT
The DNA here is from genome assembly GCA_005239525.1 of Nicotiana knightiana. Lineage (NCBI taxonomy): Eukaryota > Viridiplantae > Streptophyta > Magnoliopsida > Solanales > Solanaceae > Nicotiana > Nicotiana knightiana. The sequence continues at coordinate 60,171 of MDKJ01029389.1, read as the reverse complement.
CCTTATTGTTGGACCATAGGTGATATGTTGTTGTTATACTTTGAATAATGTTATCTTCTGACTGTGTGCATTTTATTTTTTTGCTGAAATCTTCTTTGCTTGATTTCGCTGCTTGCTGCATTGTGTAGGAGGTGTTTTCAAACTGGAACTCTTTTTGCCTGAAGAGTACCCAATGGCTGCTCCGAAGGTATTTGATCACATTAATGAATGTTTTGGCAACTTTCAGCGGATTATCGGAGTCTGAGATAGGCTTCTCTAATTGCATATTCAGTATTAATGAATGTTTTGGCAAGTTTCAGCGGATTATCGGAGTCTGAGATAGGCTTCTCTAATTGCATATTCAGTAATTATATTGCTTGCGTTTGTATGGAGTTTTTTTTTGGATCTTGTGCTACAAAGTTCAGAAAGATCATGAAGTACTCGATTTGACTGATTGATCAAGAAGCATTAACTGCAACCTCCTTAATGTCTGTGTTAACATTTAAAATCTCCTGATGCGCCTTTCTACATTTGAATCTGAACTTTCAAACTTGCTGCTTTTATAGTTTCACCATCTTAATAATTTTCATCATTGTGTACCACTACCTAAATATTCAATTTAAGTATGTGTGCAGGTTTAGATTTTGTAACACGATCATATTATTTGCTAATAAACTTTCAATATCGGTGTGTATCGCATGGATTACATAACTCATGACAATAAATATATTGACAGGATTGTATCCGTTGGGACTATTAGCCCGTTTGGCCAAGCTGCAAAAATCAGCTTATTTTGAGAAATACTTTTTCTCAAAAGTACTTTTGGTGAGAAGCAATTTGTGTTTGGCTAATTAATTTGAAAAGCACTTTTGAGCAACAATTAGTGTTTGGCCAAGCTTTTAAAAACTGCTTCTAAGTATGTTTTTCTCATAAGTGCTTTTCAAAAAAGTGCTTTTGCAGAGAAGCTACTTTTTTCTGCTTCTGCTTCTCCTCAGGAGCACCTTTTTTCCTTTCAAAAGTTTGGCCAAACACTTTAATTTTAGAAGGAAAAAAACACTTTTGACCAAAAAAAAAAACGCTTTTGCCTCAAAAGAAGCTTGGCCAAACAGGCTATATGTCACACTAATTTAGTACTATAAGTTAAGGCTGCTCTTCTGGTACAGATCATTTGCTCTGTAACTGTTGACTGAGATTTTACTGGGCACAACGGTGCTTGGGACAGTTGTAGTGTTTCTCTTACTTGGAACTTTCCTTTTGTCTGTTTCTCATGACTAATATCATGTTCATGATGAAAATGTTAAATCAGGCTGTCTTCCTGGAGCAAAGTTTTATGGTGTCAGTGATGTTCGTTGTACTTAAAGATGATAGTCTTTCATGAACTTCGCAGATACTTTTTTTGGTTTGGCTCATATTGCCGAAAGCATCTCTCGAATTTCCTTTGGGAACTGAGTTGCAAAGAGGATGCAGTTTTGGTACAGTTGTGAAAGCTGAATAGTAATCAGATATGTGCTAGCGTAGATATTAAGAAAAATTGAGATATGCGGGAAGAAACTTGAGAGGAAGAAACTTAAGAATAGTGTGAGGAAAAGATAGGTGTAAGTTGGTCATTTAGGTGTTAGATAATATGTATCAATGTAGGGAAGTGATGGGTATGGGGCTTGTTGACACCGGCTATAGGCTGTTAATCGCATTTATTCTATATTTAAATTGGAGCAGTAGGAGAATCAAGGTAAAGAACTTTATTCAATCTTGCTTCTACCATGGAGGACAAAGAATGCCTCAGGCCTTGAGATGCTAAGATGTCCTATGTCACTTGCCCTCAAATGCTTGGGGTCAGCGCCTAAAAAATGATACTCCCTCTGTTTGACTTTGTTTGACACTTTTTCCTTATTAGTTGTTCCAAAACAATGGCACATTTCTGTTTTTCCTTAATGAGAAGCTTTAATAGCAACACAAATGTTACGCCATGTTCAAGACCACAAGCTTCTCCCAATGTGTTATGGCATATCAAGACCAAGTTTTAAATGTCTTCCTTTCTTAGATTTTCCCGCTGGGTTAAATTATGCCAAACAAAGTGGAATGGAGGCAGTACAGGATTTTGTATAGGTACGATATGGAGACCGTAAATCTGCATAAACACCGCATACTTTCCGAAGTGTTTTACATGGTTGAGTTTATGAATGTGAAGCTTCCTCGACCTAGACTTCCATGGTCTTTGCATGAGGCTTGTTCCGTTCGGGATAATTCATGGGCTTTTACCTCTATGCAACATGTGATGTCGGACATAATGGCTGTAGAGATAATATGCTTGTGTGCATGCTTGCAGTATGGATTAAAACGTGAATTAAGTTTGGCTATTTTGTTTGCCACTGTTAATTCTGTCTTTGATCAAGTTGCATACTGGAACAGGTTCGATTTCTCACCAAAATATATCATCCCAACATTGATAAGGTTTGTTCTGTTACTCGATTATGTTTTACATAGATTTAAGCCACAAGCTACCTCGCTCACGTGGGCCATTGTTATGAAGCTTGGTAGGATATGCCTTGATATTCTTAAGGACAAGTGGAGTCCTGCTCTTCAGATTCGTACCGTTCTTTTGAGGTATTAAGTACTGAATATTCTTGGATATTATCTTTTCATGTACTTTTATACACGCTCTTCCTGAGGATCTTGAACTTCTTGAACACGAGCACCAAATTTTGGCTTTAAGGTGCTAGATAATTTGTTTCCTGTTTCAGCATTCAAGCACTTCTGAGTGCACCAAATCCAGACGATCCACTCTCTGAGAATATTGCGAAGCACTGGAAGTCGAATGAGGCTGAAGCTGTTGAAACGGGTAATTTGCCTTCCCGGTCTTTTATATTATGTTGCAGTAAAAAGTCGAAGTACATTGTCCGTTGATTCAGTTTCTTTTTATTTTTCAATCCTGCAGCTAAAGAATGGACACGTCTGTACGCGAGCGGTGCCTGAAAGGGCATGTTAACTGATGTTGAAAAGAAAAAAGAAAAAGGAAGTGGAATATATTTTATCCACTGATTAATCAGAATGGGAAATGGGAGAACCGAAAGCTGAATGCTCCAAATTACATCTATAATATTTTCCCTACCTTTTGAAATTGTATAATTAAATCTTGCAACTTTTTTTTCCAGGTTGAAGAAAGAGTTTTTACTATGAAGTAAAAGAACTATCATATGTAAGAATAGTTAATTTCTTGTTCCAATCCGGAAACCGAAGGATTGGTGCTGCAACTAACATTTTATCTGCATGGTTTAAGGTTAATCATGTTCTGATTCCCACCTTATACCTTTCTTATTCAATGATTGCATTTTGGGATTGTGTTTCAAGTGTCTTTTGAGTGAAATTAGCACGGGCTAACTAGTTTTCGGATGGCTAATTGAAAAATAGTCAGTATTTGCAAAGTCATTGAAAAATATAGCTACTATTTTGCTTTAAGACGGTACGTTCCAGCATGATATATTGGAGATTGGTGCACCTGTATATGAACTTCCAGCAATTATGCTGTAACTACAACACACGAAAAGTTTTAGCATAATATACTGGAGGTTGGAGCACTTGTATATGAACTTCCACCATACTATGCTGGATCAGTATATTATGCTGGAAGTACAATATATTATACTGGACTTTAGTATATTATGCTGAAAGTCTACTATATTATACTGGAACTTCAATATATTACGCTGGAATATTTTCCGGATCTTGAACAGTGTTTTCGTTCAGTTTTATCTTTACATAAAAAGTAGCTAATTTGGATTGTGACTATTTTTCAATTAACACTTGTAACTGGTTATTTTTGAATTTGTGAGAGTAGGATGCTTCCCACTTAAATTACAATGTGTTTCTGCTCTTGGTGTCCTGCTTTAACGACTGTTTTCCTCAACCATTTTCCTATATGTATATTCCATAAGAGCCTAAAAGTATGGCAATTTTAGTCAAGGAAACAGAACTAGCAAAAGCTACTTGACGAGCTCTTTGTGAATATTTAGCCCAAATCAGATTAGCATAGTTTGAGTCTTTATTATTTACTTCCTCTGTTTCAATTCAGATAAGTTGTTTTGATCCAGCATGGAGTATGAGAAAGAAAAGAGTCTTTTCAATTTAAATAAGGTATTTTTATCCGGTATGAAGTTCTTATGAAATAAAAAGAAGACTTGAAATTTATTGTCCTAAAAGCTTAAGCAGTAAAAAATTTTCTTTTCTCTTAGACAGCTAGATATACCTATTTTTAAGGTGATTGTCATTACTCTATTCATGATTACATATTGCGAATACATGTGAATACATGCACGTACAGCTGAATTACCCTGATTTTTAGGCGCTTTTTGATGCTGTATTCATGAATACATGTGCGTACAGCTGGATTATCCTGATTTTTAGGCGCTTTTTGCCATTGTATTCATGAATACAGCAGCGTGAATACACCGAATACACTACCGTAATAATTGAATTGTAACCATAAGAAGTAATTATGTATAACGTAGTATAGGAAATTAATAGTCACTAAAAATAGTAATTTCTGAAAATTTTTCAAATATCGAAATTATTCAATTTCAAATATAGTAGAATGACAATTTTAACATTTTTCTTTTTCTTTATGAGGCCCATTAAAGCAGTAATGATATGTCAGTATCCAAAGTGTACTATGGTACGAAAAAAAATGTAGAATCGCTTTTATGCTTTAACTTCACTGATTTGGTCAAACATCTTTGTCCAATAAATGCACATCTAATTCCTAGTGCAATTACTCCTTACTTGTCCTCCTCAACTCATTGTGCTTCTATATTCTTTTCATGATAATCCACTACTTAATTATTCTAAGCTTCAAGTAACTTACCATATTAAGAAAGTATTACAACGAAATGACTAGTTTATTCCCTTTGTGACTCATCATATTTCTCCTAGGATATAATTTCACCGGTATGATCTTAAAAATACATAATTTTAGTCATAAAATAGTAGTTGTCAAGTGGATTCAAATAAAATATTTATACAAAATTTACGTTGCTTTAATCGTAATTTATATATATACACAATATCATTTTTTGATGAAGCGGGTTCAGCTCCACGTGAGTCCGCCACTGAACACACTTGGTCAAAATTTTTCACTAGATATTTATAGAAAAAATAAAAAATATTGGGGATATATGTAGAAAATGACACCACTTGTTATTACTGTTAGTAAACTGTATTTGTAAAATAATTCTGGAGATAATAAAAAATAATATTCAAACAGAAATGTAAACGAAATAAAAACCAATTCGAGCCCATTGAATTCACAGAGTTTCCTTAAGGAATTTAATCCCTTCCTAGTATCCAAGCTTATGGATTATTTCCTCCCAGGATAGAACAAATTACACTGGTGTAGTGGAACTTCAAACACCAGTTTTTCAGCAAACACAAACTTCGGTAGCAAATCATTGTTACTGTTGCTTTCTTTGAAGTTAAAATATGCAGAAGAAAGGAGGAGAACTCAGAAATTCGTATGGAAAATCTGAGAGAATGGACTTGTATTTATAGCCAAAGTTGGGCTGAAATCTGAAGAGGTGAAACTCTTCAGAATAACTGTTTTTTTGCAAAACGGTCATAGCATAAATGCCATAATAAAGAGGGAAAATTGAAGAGGGTAGTTAATTTTCTATTACAAAACCATCATTTGACCAAATCCGAAGCCGAAGTCGAGCCGAGCCGAGCGAGCAACGGCGACGATACGAGGCTTGCCTTCTTCTCAACTCTTTATGAGCTAGAAGAAGAGCAATTGTTTATATACTCATCAAAAATCTTTTTTCTCTTCCCATACGGGACAATCAAGGAGCGAAACTCAAATATTTCATTTTTCCCTCTATTTCCCATTCACTCTAGTTTAAGCATTAATAGCCTAAAAACTCCAACAATTACAGTGATTTATTCATTGTCCATCTTTTCAAATTATGATACCGCCTATGTAAAATCCTGCATATGCCACTATTGGTAAGGTAGTGTGTACGCAGACCTTACTCTTTTCTTGTGAAGGTAGAGAGACTGTTTTTGATAGACCCTTGACTCAAGAAAAACATACTCACAACTGTTTTCAAAAAGAAATACAGTAGTAGAGAAGCCATGGGAAAAAAAGAGTGACAATAGCAAGATAATAAGTTAAGCTAAGTAAAAGAAATAACATGTAGTAACAAAAATCTAAAAAAAATACGAAGATAATACTAATACTATATGGAAAAGATATATGCTTGACTACTTATTAATTTTTTACCCTAATTATTTACTTTCATACCCTTTTATTAAGGGTCATTAGATGTGTCATGTCCCGCCCAATTAACTATTTTCAATATTTTTTTCGTTAATGAAAATGGATGGTTGATATGCCATAAAAAATGTGTTGGATGATTGAAATCATTCTAGTCGTAACTCTATCTTTAACTAGCTGTTCTGAGTCCGAGCTTAGGAAATGAGCTTTTCGATAGATTAATGTTTTATTTGTCATGAATTTTAATTAATTAAGTCATTAAATTTAAAATATAGTATAATTAATTAAAGGAAATTTTATCTTTTATAGTAAAGATATACACTCTATTTATTATAAATCAAAGTCATTTTAAAATATTATTTTTTTATAGCTACCTTTAATATTTTATAGCGAAATAAGTATTTATAGTATATACTACCATTGAGGCAAGAAATACGCTATTTATGTTTTTCCCCTCTCTTAGACAGCTACACATACATATTTTTAAGGTGATTGCCGTTATTGTATTCATGAATACATGGCGTGAATACATGTAAATACATATGTGTACAGCTGGATTGTCCTGATTTTAGGTATTTTTTACTGTTGTATTCATGAATATAGCAGCGCGAATACACGTGAATACATGCACGTACAGCTGGACTGTCCTGATTTTAGGGTATTTTTGTTGTTGTATTCATGAATACATAGTGCGAATATATGTAAATAGATGCGCGTACAACTGAAATATCCTGATTTTAGGCTCTTTTTGTTAATGTATTCATGAACACAGTACTGCGAATATAACGAATATACTATCGTAACAATTGAGTAATAACTATAAAAAATAATTATATATATAATATCTATAAAAAGTTAATAATCACTAAATAATGCACCGGTCAAAATATGAAAGCTAGACAGTCAAAATGTTAGTGATATATGCAAGTCATGCCACGACAAGAATTGCATTGGCCGCTGTGACCTTGAAAATTGCCAATAAGGGGAAATAGAAATGACCAAAGAGTTAAAAAGAATAAGGCACTGAGATTATTGACATGACACATCTATATTGGAAAAAGTGTATACGAAATTGAGGACATGACCATTGATAAATACATGGATTTTTGTCTCTTTTTTTTTTTTTTATAATCGTAGTATTCGAGTTTGTTTGCGATTAATAAATATTGAATAAATCGATCTATTGAAATTTGAACGGATAAAAAGAAATATAGTATTTTTATTGTTGCTGTGATTTTGACCCCATTGTTTCTGTCTTTGTTGTGTTTTTCAAATCAATAGTATTATTATCATCCTTGTATTATCGTATATCTCTATATATTACTAAATAGATAGTATGAACTGCCTAAACAGAAATTCTTGAACAGCAAACAACAAGTTCAAATATTCACAACGAAAAAGTAGTGGATTCTCTTTCGGATAGGCCTGAAAAGGGAAGGAAGACTTGAATGCTAACCGACGTCTATTATATTGACTTTACCCAACAATCCCTATTATGAAATGTCCAGTGCTAAAGTCACTTCCTGCAATAGGCAACTAGCCTATTGGAAAAAGACTACTCTCATCCCTCTCCCGCCATCGCCTACCCTAATGCTCCTACTCTGAATCTTACTGCTGGCTTTGAGCTTTCTTGCTTGCTATGTGCCAGTTAGAGGAATGCTTTACGGAATGCGCCAACAAACCTCTGGTGTCGGGCCTACGTGTGCCAACTCCAACTAGAAAACTACTACCGCTTGGGCCTAAGCTGCTCTTAGAAGTGAAAAATCAAATAATGAAAAGGGAAATGAAATGTCGGATTGAATCGTTGAATGAGTAAACCGCCAATCTGTGGATTATGTAATGTACTGTATATATTGGTTTCCTTGTTTCAGCTTTCTTATTGTTTTATTATTTTGTTATTGTTACTGTTCTTGCCATTATTATTTTCAGCACAACTTCTTTATTATTGTTTTTCTTTTCAAATCCAATATGAATTACCGTTCATCTACCTCTAAAACATAAGGGTAAGGTCTGCATATACATTACTTTCTGGCTGAATACATACAGAGACACTTAAAGTTGGCACGATCTTTCATTTAGACACTTGAACTCAAGGGGGTTCCTGTTGAGCACTCATACTACCCGAAACTTTATTCCAATTGAACACTTTTTGCTGAGTTGGCACATAAAGTGAGTTTCACCCGACATAGGCGCGTGAAGACCCCAAAAAAAAATAGTATTTTTATTTATTTTTCTTTTTTATTTCCTTCTTCTTCTCCCTCAAAAATAAAACAGATCTGGAATTTGAATTTTGCACTGATTTCGATTTTTTTTTTTTGAAGAAACAAACTATATATCAAGGTCCATAAGATACAAAGATTTTTGTAGCAAACAATCAAAATTGTTCGTTTATTTAAATTTATGGCAAAAGTAAATTCAGTACAAATAAAATGTACTTGCTGCAGACTCGCTAATCTATTTAGCACCAGTAGCTCCTCTATATATCCTCAGGTCCATTGATATGATTATTTGCAATCATAGCACCATATAGAATTTCTAGCTTCACTCCGGATTTGGGAGCAATAGTTACTTTCCCCTTCAAAGTAACTTCATATTCAAACCATACATCACCCGTCACCTTTCGATTTGAATTGTTGTGTCTGAACTCGATTTACATCCCGTTTTATTAGTTTAAATCGATTTGAATTCTGCACTGATTCGATTGAACCAGAGTGTAAATCGGGGTTGCACTGATTTTGCTTACAAAATTTGAAAGCCACCATTAATGGGTCTTTAAAAAGCTTGAAAGGTTTAAAATGTGTTACTTGATTTGATAAAAGTTTAGGAAATTAATATTGGGGTTGTGTTTGGATCGTCGTGGAGAATCTTTAGCTGAAGTTATAACAAATTTTGAGGAGTTTCTCTTAAAAGTTTGGATTAAAATCTTGGTTGGAACAAGAACACACATGAAGATAGTGAAGAACATCAAACCACTGATTTATTTTGTTTATTAAATAGATTTAACATAATTTTTCCTTCTTTTTTTTACTCAATATAATATATGTCACTTTTTTATTTGTCATTCGCCACGTTCCCACCGCGCTCACGGCCCGGCTGGCCTGCCAGTGGTAGTGGGAATTCTCCCGTTCCCTGGTCAAAGACTTGGTTGGATGCGGGATCTACTCCACGAGGAGCGGTACAGACGTAGATGATATCATCACGACCCCTCTTTTCGTACCGCTAGGGATGCTTAACGCCACTTTGCCAACTGGCGTCAGCAGCGGGTGCATTGCACAAACTTTATAAGTTTGGCTGATTGTCAAACAAGTGTTCAATTGGAATAAGTTTCGGGTAGTATAAATGCTCAATAGGAACACCCTTGAGTTCAAGTGTCTAAATGAAAGATCGTGACAACTTTAAGTGTCTCCATATGTATTCAACCTTACTTTCTCGGATCCTTTAATGCGAAATACACCGGATATTATTATTATTATTATTGTTTATTTATTTATTTTAGTGCAATAGATAGATAGGTCTATAACGGCTACAATATTGAATGATGATCTGATTTCATTGACTGATCATATATTTCCTTTTGAAGTATTGATTACACATCAATCTCGAAAATCTTTTTTCTTTAACGTAATTCGTACGGCAAACACTGCTACGTTATGAATTCTGAGTGGTAACATTGAATTGATGTGTCATTTAGCAACGTGTCTTTATTCTTTATATCCAAATCCCCATTTTTCTTATTTAACTTTATTTATTAGATTCCTTTAATTTCGCTGCCTATGTATTCTGGACTTTATATTCTTCTCTCCTTTTCCATACATTGTCGTCTTCTTCATTTCAACTCCAATTTTACTTAAGTCGGGTTTCTTTCGTTACTTCACTTACGATTAAAGTTTGAATTGTAAAGTTTTAGGGTTTGTTTGTCACTTAAAAGTATTTTTTTAGACCACTGCGATCGATCCGATAAACCACCAAAGCATCCTGGCCAACCGACTAATAACCATTGAGAAAGGAACAAATAGGGGAGATTGAATTCTTCTCTCTTGTCTTTCAACCCTTGCTCTTGCGTCGGCTTCGCCTTTCCACCTTATTAAGCTTTGGACTTCCACCTTCACTACCTCGTGGGACGGGACCGACCTTCTCTTTTGTTTGCTATACTCTTTATGATATCAGAGCCTTCTCCCTCTTTAAAGTTAAGAGCAATCATGTAACTCATTTGCCACATATTCAAGATATATTAGGTTTGAGGGACCATAGCATATACACACACAATGAATATGCACAGGCACCATAGTTGTATATACTATCCATATCACCAAATGGTCCATAATATTGGCAAATTAATGAGAAAAAGTTTGGAGAGGAGTAGACAAGTAAAGATAGGGACAGCTACAATCACATACTTATGAAATTTACCAAGAGTACAAAACCCCAAAAATCAAGCGGTCCACATAGCCATCTATTAAGAACCAAACATCAATTATAAACTTGAGGGGACGACCCATTATCTGCCGAGTTTCGAACAGTGCATCAATTCACACTCAGAGATTTCTCAACAACAACAAAAAAAACCAGTGAGTTTCATAAGTGGGATCTGGGGACGTTAATGTGTACGCAGATCTTACCCCTACCCTGGGAGGGTAGAGAGACTATTTCTGATAGACCCTCGGCAAGAGAATACACTCGGAGATTTCTCGGTCATCGGAAGAAAACAAAACAAAAAAAAAAAACATCACCTCCATCCCTTATAATTGAGATTGAAATGGTAAGATTACCCTGCTCAAATCAACAGTACACAGCCTACCATTCAGAAGGCATTCAAACTAGAAATGCAACTTATAGATCATGAATGAGTTAAATGTTTACCAAGACAGAAAGAGGGAAAAGAAATGGAATTTTATTGATAGAATGCTTGAGCTAAGAAACATAATCATATTCATCCTTTTTTCACTAAACCAATAACTACCCACTAGAAATCGAATATCCCTTCCTCGGCCTCCAACAGATTGTGTGTATGATCGTATATGTACACATTATGATCCTCATCTAACACCATCCAGCCAGCGGCTTCTATTCTCTCTAAAAATCAATTCTACATGGATTATCCTAGGGGAGGCAAGGCTAAAAATTTTAAAAATACAAATGGAAGAGAATGCCGGAGACGGGAAAGAAGTTGAACAGAAATGAGGAATGAATGAATGAATAAACAAGGGTAAAAAAAAGGGGACTAAATTTTCCCTCTGCAGGCAATAGGCACAGCTGAATCGGCTCATAAAAGCATTTTGTGGTTGCTCTGATTATGTCACGTGTATATATGGAATACTATTATGTGGGAGGGGAGACGGTTTTCGGACTGATCAGGCAATTGGAATTGCAAGAGAATGCAAGGCAATACGCAAAAAAGCACAATGAAAAATGGCAATCGCACTCTTAAATGCTGTAATGCCTCACTGATGACTCCAACACCTCTGGACTTGGGCAAACCATCTCCTTCACGCGGCTACCATTTTTGTAAATCTTAAATGTAGGTACTATTCTAATATTCTCTGCTGTAGCGATTGTTGGGCTCTCTTCCACATCCACCTTCAGTAGAAAACAGAAGACAAATGTAAGTTAATATGAGTTCTCTTCGTTCCTCTCTTGTCCATGTAAAGGTTCTCAAGTCAGGCCTATAATTGTTTACCTTGAGAAAACTTATTGAAGGGAATTTGGTGCTTAAGGTGTCCAGAAAAGGGGATATCTGCTTGCATTGTAGGTTGGATGCCGCTTTAAAATGGACCACAGAAGCACCTACAGTTTCCAACTGCAGCTGTTGAGTTATATAGTAAATGACAGAAGGAAGGTTAAGATAACAGATGCAGGAAAGCTTACCAGATGATGAAATCGCAGCCCGGAACTGCTGGACACCCGAAACCAGCTCCACCTCCCCACCAAATTTCATATTGTACACATCTTCTCCACGTGACTTCTTTAATGCAACTTGGGCATGGAACAATGATTCCGCAACCTCGTTGTCATTTGGAAGTTCCCTCCTCAAAACCTCGTAATCTCTCACAGCTTCTGCCCATCTTTCCAGCTATAATTCATTGTATTACGTCAAATTTATGATTTTTTTTCTCAAACAGCATCTTCTAAGAAAACATAGAGTAGTGCACCCAAGGGTGTGGCCTATTGGTCAATGAAGTGGGTTGAGAACCATGATGTCTCACGTTCAAATCCCGGGGACACAAAAACACTAGGTTACTTCCCATCTGTCCAAGCTTTGGTGGACAGAATCACCTGGTACCTATTGCTAGTGGAAGTAACAAGTATACCGTGGAATTAGCCGAGTTGCACGCAAGCTAGCCCGGACACCAGGGTTATCAAAAAAACGGGGGAAAAATCAAACATAGAGTAGTACTAAGATTTGAAGGAAGCGTGTCACCTTAGCATTTGAGGCAGCTCGTCGAAGTAGAGCTTTAATATAATTTGGCTGGATAATAAGAGCTTGGTTGCAATCATCCAGAGATTTTTCCCACTGACCGAGTTTATACCAGCAAGCAGCTCTATTGCAGTAGAGAACCGAATTTGAAGAATCACGTGTGAGCCCTTCCCCATAAGCAGCACAAGCTTCTGTATATCTTTCAGATTTAAATAGATTGTTGCCGCGACCACGAGCTTGCCCCACCAGCCTCACATTGTTGAGTAAAACAGAAACTTCACTACTTCGAGGGTCAACTTGTGCAGCTCTCTCAACAGAAGTAAGTGCACTTTCAAACCTGCAGATATTCATGATCCGTTCTCTCATATTCCCGCTGAACCTCTTATTTCTATTACAGCATATGTTATACTGTTATACTCATATACTCACCTTCCCCGAGCCATCTCAATCTGAGCCTGAACGAAGAATATGTATGCTTCAGAGAGCATCCCAAAAAATTTTGACTGGCATGCTACAGCAGATGGTTGGAACTTGTTAATCTTTGATAGGCACAATTCAGCATCCTCCAATTTGTGTAACTTCAAATAAGCTTCTGCTCTACATGCAAATAGCTGCGATTTCAATATCAGCAATTCAGTACCAGCACTTCAAATTTTCATTAACCAATTTGTCACGGAACTGAACCATTAGAAATACTTTACCTGAGGAGATGCATCAGCTCCAGAAGCAGTTGCTGCCTCAGCTTCTCTTAAGGTACTTTTCCAATCTCTACCTCTACGGGCATCAGTGCATTTGCTGATATGTTTCTCCACCGCTTGCAACTTCTGCAACTCAGCTTGATCTGGCTTATGACCTAGGGAAAAAAAGTGACTCCTTGCATTTTCAACCTGTCCTAAACTGAAGTTTTACAGGAAATGAGATTGCTTACAGTTCCAGGCAAAATAAACAAGCAAACTCCAATAATCTAATTCAGATAAGGAATTGTAAGAATGCCGTCGCAAGTGTAATTACAATCCGTGAAGAAACTAAAAAGTGAAAGGAGAACAACAATAAAATGCATGAAACTATAGCCCTATAAAAAAGGGGCAAACATAGGAACAAGTAGCAGAAACAATGACCACAAAAATCCAAACAGACAACCATTAACTTTTGTTCATTCAAAACAACCAGATCTGGTTAATCAAAAAGTGCATCCACCCACCAATCAACACATTTCCTGCATCCCATTTGACATTTGTTTGGTAAAATACACACACTATCAAGCATCAATCAAGAAAGTTTAACATTAGCAAATAACTAGGCCAGAAAAGACAATCAAAATCGAAATTAACAGCCACACTTCCAAGTTGATAACCAATACAACCATACACGCATCAATCAAGAAAGTTTTATATTAGCAAAATAAAACCATACACGCATCAATCAAGAAAGTTTTATATTAGCAAAATACAACCATACACGCATCAATCAAGAAAGTTTTATATTAGCAAACAACTTAGTCAGCAACATTAATCAAAATAACACATTTGACACTTACTCTCGAATACAGAAATTTCACCACATTACCAAGATTTTGATAACCAATACGCAAACACATGTATAGGTTCTGAAAATTTGATCTTTTTTATATCACATACACCGTACACAAACTTCACCAGTTACCAATATGCGAACAACACGCATATAGATTCTAAGAATTTGATCTTTTCTATATCCATACACCATACACAAACTTCACCACATTACCAGTGCACGCGTACTGGTTATGCATAGATTCTAAGGATTCAAACTTATTATAAATCACTTACCTAAGTAACAAAGATCCTAATCGTTGGTGTGCTCTAACATACGATGGATCCAGCCTAATGGCTTCCTCACATTCCTTCACTGCCTCCCCTAGCCGGTTCACAGCCATTAACGCAGCAGCTCGATTACAATGTAATGCAGCATTTCCCGGAGAAATAGCAATGGCTTTATCATAAATACTCAAAGCTTCAGTAAAATTACCCTTCTTGTAATTCTCATTCCCTATTCTTTTCAACTCATCTGAATCATTAGTAAAAATCCCTCTTTTTACTGTCTCACCAACTGTAAATCCTTTTGAATTCATAGTATGGCCAGAACCGCCATCAACGGCGGATTTTGGACCTGTGCCGCCACGCATTATGCTGCCATGGCCGTAATTAGCCGTTCCGGTCCCTAAAACATCAGTCTTTGTGGATTTACAAGCCATGCCGGTTTTCAAAATCTTGCCGGACGGGCAAATATTTCCAGCCGGAAGCGCATTACCGACAGGGGAAGTGACGGAGCATCCCCCGGAGTAAATTAACGGAGGTGTATTTCCCGAATCGGACCGCCCATGACCCGGTTTGAACCCACGTGCTGTAGGCGAGCTCTCGACTGAACCTGAACCCGAAAGTTCGCCGGAATGACTCGAATCAGGCCTTCTAGGACCCGAACATAACACATTTCGACCCGACCCGGATCCAGATGATGAGCTAGATCTACTACTTGTAGTAGTAGTAGTAGTGGTGGTGGTGGAGGTACTGTGTCGAGTCGTTCGGCTTATTAATGGTGAAACGGGTGAACCCAGATCCAGTTCTCGAAAATCGGGCTTGTTATCGTTCTCCTCCTCCTCCTTCTCTTGGTTAATATTACAACTACTCAGTAATGAGTTTCTCAACCGATCAGCTAATGAGTCAAAACCCATTTCCGATATGGGCTTTCCAGAATGCGACATTTTTTTAAAATATAAATTTAGCAATGTGTGTATATATATATATATATCTTAAAGTCTCAAATCTTGAACTGGGTTTGGGTTTTTCTGTTATTTGTAAGTGTAATGGTGGATTGACTAAGAAATTTTTACAATGTTAAGATGAACAAAGAAAGAAAAAAAGGGGAATGGGGGATCTCGTGAATTTAAAGGTAAAAGCAAAGAATAAATGTGAGTTCGGTAG
Organism: Nicotiana knightiana; assembly: GCA_005239525.1. Taxonomy (NCBI): domain Eukaryota; kingdom Viridiplantae; phylum Streptophyta; class Magnoliopsida; order Solanales; family Solanaceae; genus Nicotiana; species Nicotiana knightiana. The sequence continues at coordinate 44,555 of MDKJ01029389.1, read as the reverse complement.
AGAGAGAGAGAGAGAGGGGTTGGGGTTTACAGAGAGAGAAGAAGAAGAAGAAGAAGAAGAAGAAGAAGAAGGAAAGAAAATGAAAGGAACTCTTTTTTTCTCCTTATACTCTACTTTGATTAATTTTCATGCTTCACGAGACAGTCATATATGTACCTGAATTTCTCAATTAAAATATATTTTTATCTTAAACTCATTATCTAACTATAATTAATTAAAGGTTCGTTTGGTAGGATATATTAGAGAAAAAATAATATAAGTACAGTCAGACATTTCTATAACAACATCCTTATATAACAACACTTTACTATAAAAATCAAGTTTTTTCGAAATTTATTTTCAAAAAATAGGGATGTTGTTATAGTAAAGTGTTGTTATATAAGGATGTTGTTACAGAGATGTCTGACTGTAATGTATGTTCTATATAATAACACTTCGTTATAACATCCAAATATTTTCGGAACAAACGAGGTTGTTATAGGGAAATTTGACATTAGTTACTTTTGATATTATTAATTCCTTGTTTGGTTATGTTTTTCAACTTATGTATAATTAACTTTATTAAGTGTTATTCTTATACATAGCAAATCATGATATCATTAAGATCATGGTATTTAATAGATGAATAAGTATGTATAAAGACAGAACTGCCCTTTTCAAAACTTTTAATATACCAAAATCAAACGGTCGATAATAAGCAATTTCAGCATTATTATTATACCTTATTCAATACTACCTCCGATCCACAATAAGTATTTCTTTTTTTATTTTGGCACATCCCATAATAAAATACTAAGTCCTAGAAGATAGATACGTATTTTGACTAAATTACCCTTAATTAAAATTTGCGTATTGTTAACTTGACATATTGGGATATGTACATAAGGGCAAATTTAAAAATCTATAGTTAATTCATTCTTGATTATGTAAAAAGGATACTTATTTTGAACCAAAATAAAAGGCAAAAGGTCATTTATTATGGACTGGAGGGAGTACTATTCTTATATACTCCCTCTGTCTCTAATTATCTGCCGTGTTTCTCTTTTACATCCCCCTTAAAATATATTAATTAGAAGGAGTATTGGACTATTTTACCCTTGTTTATGTCTTAAAATATAATCTCTCCATTGAATATTTACTCTATTTATGTGCTATTTTCATTTTCAAGAACAATTACTATCAATGGTAAAACAGAAAAACTATAAATAATTTTGTCTTGAACTTCTAAAATGACAAATAATATGAGACAATTATATTTAAAAATCACGACAGATAATATGAGGCAGAAGGAATACCTTGTAGAGTAATAGTTTGATTGAGTTTTAACTCTGTATATATAAACTTGCTCATGTTATGGATTTCAAACCTGAATTTGAGAGTTTTTTTTTTAATTTAATTGTTAAATATCTGTTTATTTATAGATTTTAACTATTTTTTGGCATATTTTAAAAACAAAATCTTTAAATCCCAGAAATAACTCTAGAATAATTTTGATGATTAGTGAAGATTCATTTAACCTGATTTTAATTTATTTGAGATTGGAACGCAAACAGGTAATAAGTAAATATTTTGATTAAGTTTTCGTTGGCTTCATTCTTTACGTTTCCCACAAATAGTTGCTTCCTTGTATTTTAATATTTATTTGATTTGTCCCTATAAATTAATTGAGAGTAGTGCTATTACTTTTGGAAGATGAAGCAGCACTTCTCTAATTATTTCAATTCTTTTTTCTTGACGGAAAAGATAAAAGAGTTTATTAGTGTCAAAAATTGAACATATAATACTCTAACATCAAATAGCATAATATGTAACGGCAAAGGGTCAAATATAACCTGTATTATGAGAAGATATTTAAATATATCTTTTGTTATATTTTTGGTTTCAATTTATCCTTGCCGTAATACTATTGATTCAAATATACCCTTCTTCTGTTAAGTTTGTCCAAAGTGGACATTAATCCTACGTGACACTGATATTTGATGAGGTGGATGCCACATGACATACCACCTCAACACCCCTAATCCATATATGAAAGATTAAAATTTGAAATAATATTTTTTTTTATGGTAGCGGAGCGATAACGATGGCAATAATGGTGGAGGCCGGAGGGGAAGGAAATTTTAGTGGTGAAAAAAAATGGAAAGGAGGGTTAAAATGGGTTAGGGGCGTCGATGTGGCAAACCATGTAACATCCACCTTATCAAATGTGAGTGCCACATAGGATTGAATATTCACTCTGGACAAACTTAAGGGAAAAGTGATATATTTGAACCAACAATATAATGACATGGGTATATATGGACTCAAAGTATAACGAGGAATACATTTAAATTTTTTCTGATAGTACATAGGTATATTGACCCCTTTTCTGAATATATAAATATATAAATCCCAATTTGATAGGCGATATCACGAGCAAGTCGTCATTCAAATTTTCTTTTTCAGATTAAAAGAGTTTATTAAAATAAAAAAATTGAACATATAATTAGTTACAAATTCTAAATTTCAGCTCAATCAAATATGCTATTTTTCCAAACATTAAAAAAAAAAAAAAAACACAAAATGGTGATTTGTATTCTCCACGTCATGTGTATACAACTTTTTAAAAAACTTACAACTGGATTTTTTAAGTGCCCTTTCATATATCCAATAATTTCTTCTTTTTTGAACCAAAAATAAAAAATAAAAAAAATTCCCCCTTTCCATTATGTTCTTTCTCTTCTCTTTATTCTTTATTAGGTAATACGTGAGTCATTTATAAAACTTGTGCTTTTTTTTTTTCTTTAGACGTAAAAGATTTGTAAAATTTGACATCTTGCTATCCCACAAATTTGGAAATTGGAATGCAACAATTTACTAGGTCATAAAAATTATTTCCAATAATTTTTTTTCGTAAAGTAGGAGATTATAACACAAAATTATATAAATTTATATTGGCCTTATTAAGAAAATCTAAGGTAATCAAAATAAACAAATATTTGATAATTATAATCGGTCAATTTAACACTTTAAGTGGTGGAAATCTTTTGTTAATTATTAATTATCATGATTATATATATATATATATATATATATATATATATATATATATAATATGTGATAGTTCAAAGTATATGCTATATATATACCGTTTGTTTTCTATCAGACAAATTAAATCAAAATAGTTTTTTTTTTTTTTAAATAGCAATAATATATAACGTGTGTACGCCCTTTTTAATGGAGAATGTGTAATTATTCACTTAAATATCAAAATTGAATACTAATGGCATGTACTAAATCTCTAACCATTAATTAGTGGCGTGTTAGAAGAGAAGAGGAAACTTAAATAAAGACTTTGGCATGCTTCTTTTATATGTCTTTTTCATTTAGTGCAAAAAATTAATTAGAATTAATATCTTAGGTATATAGTGGCTGGCTCCTCCAATTATTAGATATTAAATGGATATCTATTGTACTTAATAATTTCACCATTTCATTGTATTTCTAAGAGTACACGTTACAATATTAATTTCTCATGTAAATGTGATCTGATAGAATAAATGTTTTTTATACAGATGATGTATACAATTTAAACTCGTCAGTAAGATCCTCCCGACGGTGTTAGAATTAATTCAATTAAGGCCAAAAAGATTTGAATATATATATATATATATAAAAAGTTAAATGTAAAAGTAATCACATTTAAAATGGCACCCAAATTAAAGAAACACATTGTATAGACAAATGATGAGATCCGTTTATGGCGTGTTTTAGACGTCTAAAAGATTAAATGAAAATGAAGTCCATACTTATAATTGAAGAATCATTAGTTTATTATTATGTCAGGATAAAAAGTTTTAAAATAAATGATGTAAATTACTTGCATAGACATATTAGTTAACCAATTATTTTACCCAGTGACAGACGCATATGATGGCAAGCGGGTTCAACTGATCCCGTTTCACCAAAAAATAATATAACAGCTTTAATTTTTTTTTTTAAAAGGAATATTCTTCTATTAAAATTATAGTATCACCCCTTTAAAATTTAAACGGAGAGAAAGCAATATTGGAGCTTACATAATTAAAAATAGAAAAATTAACAAAAACCTTTCGTGATACTCTATCTCAGGACCCACATGTTAGTTAAACCCACAAATCTCTCTTTATAAGTTGGTTAAGGAAAAAAAAATAAACAGAAGAAGCTTAGGTTGGAGGTTTTTATCTTCCCTTACGTGGTGTCTGAAATTTATTTTGTGGCATTGACTAATTTGAATTCGCGCTACGTAAGGCGCATTAAAGGAAAAAAAATGCTTTCTATCAAAAAAATTTCATGTAAAGGCTCGAATTAGAAATTTCTAATTAAAGCTGATCGAATTCTATCCAGGGAGAGAGCTAGGTAGGCAGAAGGGAGTTCAGTCGAATTTTATTTACCAAAAATTACATTGTATATATAAGGTTAAATTATTTTTTCATGATATATATATATATATATATATATATATATATATTAGGTTTTGAATCTTCTTAACTTCTTTGTATATTAATTTTAAATCCTCTTGGTGAAAATCCTATTTCCGTCACTGATCTTATCCATCCCAGCATAACCTAACGTACGACGATACTTAAGTTGGAGTTGAAGCACCATGGGAATAGGTGTATAGCTATATGCGGGGCGAAACTATGTGCGACCGAGTGTAGTCAACTGAACACCGTTTACCAAGAAATTATATTGTAAATAAATATATATTAATAACTTGTTATTGGTAAAAAATAGATTTTGACTACTCTTACGTTATTATTGATACCCTTCTCAAATTTTTTGACTTCGACATGACTATGTGGTTATAGTTCAAAGTGGTGGGTACATTGTGTGATTGCATGAAACGTTGCTTGAGAATGAAAAACATCCACATGACCAAAAACTTTACAAGTAGATGATTATGACTACTGATTTGGCTACAAGGTGGCAGCCACATGGTCAATAGTTGGCATCTACATAGACTTTTATGCTGGACCAGCCCAATACCACTTTCTTTTTTGTTTCTCACCCGGTATCCGATATTTATATTGGGGTCCGACTAAATCTGGATTCGCGCCGAAAAATCTCATGTTGGAATGTAAAACACTCCTTAACAAAGGCGACTCCACTTATTGTATGTTCAATCTTTCTCAAAGCAAATATGTCATTAAAGTCGATTAAGGGTTCAGGGTTTAGGATAAAACTCCGTAATATTGTTATGGAATTTCATTGATAGAGCTTAAAACTTCATGACAACGATATTTTTGTAACTATAAATCTGAAAAGTGATTAGCTGACATTATTGGAACATTAAAACGAGGGGTGGCGCATTACGTATGGATTCACAAAAACTCAATAGCTACATTACGTGTATATATATATATATTAAGAAATATACATTAAATATCCACAAAGACTAAACTGGGAATCCAATTGTTATTTTACATAAATTTGAGATGATTATAGGGCAAAAAAAAAATAGGTAGGCCGGTGCACTAAATTTCCAATATGCGCAGGGTCCTGGAAAGGGTCGGATCATAACAGTTTATTGTATGCAACCTTACTCTGTATTTCTGCAAGAAACTATTTCCACAACTCGAACTCATAACCTCCCGGTCCAACTTTGATTAAAGCCTTGTATGATATAGTCTATTTCGGCATAGTTGGAGAACAATTGGTAAGACGGTAATGAATACTTTAAACAAATTAATATTGTTATATATGAGTTAAGAGGGATTATTGGCTTACTTGTCACTATTACGAAAAAAGAAAAAAAGGGGATTTGGTAATTTTCCATTAAATTGAATCAATAGTATCGAATTTCTTTTATCTTTTGGATTTGAAATTGATAAAAGTAGTTTCTCAGATGGAGTTAACATAAATGAAAACTTACCAACTATTAGTAGGGCCATTCTAACTAGTTTATATAGCTATATAAAGAACTAATTAAGGACATTCACATGTACAAAATATATATATATGTTGGTTGGAGAGACCTTTTAATGACCTAAATATAGGCTACAACAACCTAATAAAAAAGACTAATGCAAGATAAATTAGCTAATACGAATTCTTGGACTAATTGAAAGTATGCATTCAAAATGTAGTTCGGTGTACAAAATATCTCGTATTCACGTAAGGGTCGCACCTCAAAGGGTGTGATATAGACAACATTAAAAATGTAGCTTGGTGTACAAAGCATCTCATAATTACACTATGTTCGGGAAAGAGCCCCACCCTAAGGGGTGTAATGCAGGGGCGGAGGGAGACCCAGTACCTTTGATCCAAACCATATTTTTACCTTAAGAAATTTATTGAACATGTATAAATTGTTAATTTAGAACCTAGTAACTTCTAAGATTTAGAATTTCGAACCCATAAGTTTTAAATTCTGGCTCCGCCTATGATGTAATGTTGACAGTCTACCCTAATGCAAGCATTAGTGACTACTCCATGGCTTAAACATGCGACTTATAAGGACAACTTTACCGTTACTCCAAAACTCCCGCTCAATTCAAAGTATGCATTACAAGTCAAAATTGTTGCTTAGGTTACAAGCAACAAGTATGTTTCTAACTCCTGTATTTTGACTCTTTGCTAACTTAATGATGGTTTTTGGAAGTTTTTTCAAACAATAATTGAAACTTGTCCCCTAATAGAAAGGCCCTGATGCAAGGGGACAAATTCATAGGACGAAAAAGAGTTGAAATTTAGAGGGAAAAAAACGTTCTTATAGTTAAAGACTAATGTAACGGCTCGAAAAACAAACAGACAAAGGTCTTATTTTCCTTAGGACGGACTTAAGTCTTGTTTAAAACACTCACGAGGATTGTCGGTGTAACAAACATAGGAAAGAGACCAAAGGATCGATTTTGGTCGGTAATCCGCAAAAATCGACCGATTCACGGCGGTCGATAATCGTAATATCAGTAGAGCTAACTGACCGACTTTCGTCGGTATTTTCTGACCAATTCGGTCGGTCAATTAAATTAAAAAAAAAATTGCCAAAAAATCGACCGAAGTTGGTCGGTATTTTAGTTATGTAATTAAAAATGCATCGTCTGCGAAACGAACCGTAGTTTGTAATGTGGCAGGATACTATTCTACCACTTGACTATTGGTGCATTTATTTTAAGACTGTCTTTTATTTCATTTATACTCTTTAATTGTATTTTCACATGAATTACCAACTGAATTCGATCGGTCTTTTAAAATGACCGGCTGAATTAACCGACCGATATTGGTCGATTTTATTAATTTTAATTTTAATTTTAATTTATTTTAAATAAAAAATCGACCAAAGTTGATCGGTTTCTTGAAAAATAAATTTCGCGGGACTCAAAAATAGTTTCTCGCATTTTTGCGCCAAAGAAAACCAACCAAAGTTGGCCGGTTTCGTAAAAAAATTTAAAAATAAAATATTTTAAAAAATCGACCAACTTTAGACGGGTTTTTGACCGGTTTTTTTACCGACTAAAATCGATCGGTCGATCGTGGTCGATTTTTGCCGAAATTCTAATAGCGATTAAGGGTTCATAATTTGGTTCATAGTTTAGAGTTCAGGATACAAAGTTTAGGTATTGGGAGGCTGAATTTAATTAGTTTAAATGAATTCACCAGCAAGATCCAGGCTATGGAGGATGTAGTTTTAGAGTTACGGATTCAACCGAACCTAACATTTCTAACATATAACATAGATATACCTATAAAAATAACAAAATTTCAGTAACTGTTAGATTGTTTCAATAAATATTAGACTCCAAGGTATCCCTCATAAGTTTTCCTCCACAAGTTTGTATGGACTTTAGTTAAATATCGTGATTATATAGAGTTAAGCCATGCATATATATAGATAGCGTAAGTTTTTTCTATATTTTCGATATAGTTTAACACTTTAACTGATTATATAATTTGCATACTTTATTTACTATCTTATATTTCTAAGAGATAGCAACTAATTACTATAAACAATATCGGTAGTTAACTTTTATATGCCCTAATACTGTGAAAATATATTCATAGAGTATATAAAATTAACCCATTGGATATTATTACCGTACTAAGAAGGAATTAATATAAATACCTGAAATGGGAAATCTTTAATTAAAAAAACACTTTCTTGTAGTTTGTACTTAGAATATAATATATATATATATGACCAAAAAAAAGAATATAATATATATGCAGTATACTTTCTTATGATTGGTAACTTTAGGGGATTATTAGTTAAAGGCATTTGACAACTGACATTTCTTACCTGTCATCGAATTTAAAATTTAGGAATTCAAGATTTTAGTTCTTTTAAGTTACAGAATTTAAAATTAACAATTTTTATATATTTATTTGTGATGATTCAAAAGATCATTTTATAAATTTAGATTCCGTTCTATGCTTAATAACCATAAAAAGACTAATTTTAAATACATCGGTTTACGTGTGCAGTCCGAGCGTGAAACTGGAAAGCTTTTATATGAAAATATGAGATATAGTGATTTCTAGAATTTTAAATTTGATTATAGTTGACTTTGGTCAATATTGTGAGTAAACTGACCCGGATCTGTGTTTCGACGATCTCGGAAGGTCCGCAGTAAAATATGGGACTCGAGCGTATGCCCGAAAATGAATTCCGAGGTCCCAATTTTTAGAAATCAATTTTTGAAAGAAATTGTTTTGCTCAAATAATTATGAAATAAAGAAAAAAATTAATGTTTGAAATCATTGGTATCAGGATCGTATTCTAGTTCCGGAGCCCGGTACAGGTTTGTTATGATGTTTAAAGGTTAACTGTGAAATTTGGTGAAAAATGGAATTCGTTAGACGTGATTCGAATATCCGGTTGAAAAGTTATGAACTATAAGAGTTCTTGATGAAAATGATGAGTTTTGAGGTTTAATTCATAGTTTTACATGTTATTTTCATGATTTGATTGCACAAGCAAGTCCGTATGATTTTTTAGAGTTGCGTGTGTTAGGGGTTATCCTAATTGCTTACCATATTTGGTTTTCCTATCTCTTGAAGGAAAGGACAACATATTTACCATAATTGGGTTTTCCTTCTTGTAGAAGGAAATTATAATTCTTCTATATTTGGCTAGTCCCTTTTCTTGTAGGAAAAGTTTTTGATTTCTATAAATTAAGGATCCTTCATTCTCATTCAGTAGCATCCACGATGTAGCCACATGGGGTATGAGAGTATTGTTTAGGGAGAGAACTTTACGGGACATATGTAGTGTGTCGCTTGTGTTTGCCTCTTCGTGAGGTTGTTCTCTCGATATTTTGTACTCTCTTTTATTATAGTGGATTGCTCATCTCCGCCGTGGACGTAGGCCAATTGACCGAACCACATTAAATGTTTGTGTCTCTTTTGGTAGATTTCTCGTTTGTTGTCTGATTTATCGTCGTTCAAGGTTTGCTTTACTAGCTCCCGCATGACACCTGCTTTTTTCGGTTTTAACAGCGTGCATGTTTTGTTTAGAGCCCCGATGGCTCGGGTGAGTTTCGGATAGGCCACGGGGTATTTTTGCACTTGAAATTTCTGGTGTTTTTGTTGCTGCTGGTGCACAGCTATTTTGTGCATTGCGTTCGCATCCCTATGAACGCGAACGCGTAGAGTAAAATAGGTGGGGGTCATTTTGTTCTATGCGAACACCCCCACCCCCCCACCCACCCAGGTGCGAACGCATAGAGTAAAATAGGTGGGGGGTCATTTTGTTCTATGCGAACGCACCCCCTGATGCGAACGCATAGAGTAATTGCCTAAGCAGTATATAAATAATTTAAAAACGGGCAGACCTTCTTCTTCTTCATATTTTCGAACCCCACAGCCCTAGGAACGATTTTCTTCACCAAATATCATCCCCAAGTCATAGGTAATCAATTCTAAACTTCACTCTTTCAATTCCTTATTGTTTTTCATCACTTTTAAATCAAAAACCAAGAATTTTCATGGTAAAAATTGAGGGTTTGGGTAGAATTAGAGAATCTTGTAAAAATCGAATGTTTATATCGAATTGAGGTCTGAATTCAAAACCAATTGTATATTTGGGTTCGTGGGTAAACGAAATTTGGTCCGAACCCCGAGTTTAGATCAAGCGGGCCCGAAGTCGGATTTTCACTTTTTTTGAGAAACTTTAGGAAAAAATATTTTTTTTAATAAAGTTAGTTCCTTTAGCATTAATTGATGATATTGAGTTAATTATTATTAGATTTGAGCAAGTTAGAGCAAGATTCTAAGGGAAAAGCTATAATTGAGCAGTGAGTGGCCTACGAAATTAAGGTAAGTGTTTGGTCTAACTTTGACTTGAGGGAATAGGAACCCCCACTTGTTTGCTATGTGAAATGCATGTGTGTGGTGTATTGGTGAGGTGACGAGTATCTATGCACCACCAAATTACATGTTAAATATTATCCCTTTCCCGCTCCCAACTTAATTGATTCTTATCTTAATCGTTCATTATTGTTTCTATGACTACTTGGCCTTATTGTTTTGTTGTTAAATATTGTTGTGATTATTTTGGAAAGAGTATTGGTTGTTTTAGCTGGTTTCCTTGTGGTACAAAATGGTTGAGCGGTTTGGAATTATTTTTACGAAGTATATATTTTTATGTTCATGTTGGTTTTCATTTGATATTATTGAGGAAGTTGCGAGAAATGTTGTTTAACTGTTTCGTGATTGTTGAGGTTCACGTGGTTATTTGGACTCAATTGATTATTTCCAATTGTTGTTGTAAGTGTGCTAAAAGCGTTGATTGTTCTCTCGATTTTATCATGATACATAAAGATTGAGTTGGGTTGACAGTGTCACGGAAGTGATATATATATATATTTTTGGCTGGTTTTATTGTGGGATGATATTGTTTAAAGCTTACGAGCTATACTGTTTTCTGTTTGAAATTGTTGATTTAAAAATGTTGTGAAAGGATTGGCCTACACTGTGAAAGTTTTTGATGAATAAACAAAACTGATTGTGATAAAGGGGCTGTGATAAGGGAGGATAATTGATTGTGATAGGGGTGAATAAATTGATTGCGATAAGGGTGAATAGGTGGGATTGGGTTGCACGCCGCAACAAGACAGTGAAAATGGGGAATAATGATGTTTTACTGATTTTTAAATTTTAAGGATTTGAAAATTCTTGTTTTACTCTACGATTTTTCTTATATTTTGTACATGTGAATATTTTAAAGTAAAGTATGGAAACTTGGAGATTTACTTGAGTATTGGTTATAACTGAGACTTGGAAAAAGGCGGCTGAGTTATTTTATTGATGTTGCAGTGTTTATTTATTTGTTTAGACTTTTCCTTCTTGCTTCATATATTATTATAACAGGTTATATGTTGTTAATGCCCCGCCGTAGCCTCGTCACTACTTCGTTGAGGTTAGGCTCGACATACTCAGTACATGGGGTCGGTTGTACTAATACTACACTCTGCACTCTTTTGTGCAGATTCAGGTACCGATCAGCATTAGAGATATTTAGAGCGGCTATTCATTTATTCGGAGACACGAGGTGTATCTGCCGGCGTTCGCAGATCCCGAGAGTCTTCTCCCACTTTTTTATAAAACTGTTTTATTATATTCAGGACAGTTGTAATATTTCTTTCAGCCCAGTATTTGTAGTATTCTTTAGTAGTTCGTGAATTGTGAGAGGTAGTTCTAGGTTTATTTATATAATTAGTTTGTGGCTCGGTTTAACTGATTGTTTATTATTTTATATTTGGAATTATTTACTGAAAGTCATTAGATCAAGTTTAATTTAAAATTATTTTATCCAGTTTAAATGGTTAATTAAAGAAAATAGTTAAGCAAATTTTAACATTGGCTTGCCTAGCAAAGGTGGTGTTAAGCGCCGTCACGATCCCTAAGGTTGAGAATTTGGATCGTGACATTACTACTGAGTTTTTGTTAGACAAATATATGATAACTAAATTTCCATGATAAATATTAATTGATAATCGATTAAAAAATTTAAAACTATACTAATAATATAAATAAATTTACACCATTGTCTTATATGGACTTAAATCTTTTTCGCTTTTGAAAAATAAAGTTGTATTATTAGTACTCGTTAGGATCGTTGTTTTAAAATTCCCAATATTATAATTTAAATACCGAATTCGCTTTTGATTATCCTAGTATACCCCATGAATATACCATTCCGTGGTCGCTGTTTTGAAGCCTTAATCATCATTAGCCCACAGATTACAATCTACTGATTAGGTTGACGAATAAATTAAAAGGGCTTTAAAAACCAAATAAAAAAGAAAGGTGAAAAGAATAGCAATAGCAGTATGTGATGTGGTGGTTGTGAATGCCCTACCCGTAATTAGAGGTCTCGGATTCGAGCTCTGAAAATAAAAAAATCTTTAATTGATAGGAAACGCTCCTTGCGAATGAGGTCTTATACGGTGCAGATTCAAATATACTCAGACTCCAATATAAGTACCGGATATCGGACGGAAAAAAAACAGTATCACAGTGGAAAAGGTTTTGATATTTGAAAGTTCCAAAGCTAATGTCTGAGTTTGCCATGTGATTGACATGAAGCAAAAGGTAAGGGGAACTGAGAAATAAACTTAAGAATGTCTCGAGTGGAGCAAACCTATAGGAAAGAGTACACAACTATTTCACTATTTTAATACTAAGAAAAATCTGCCTATTTAAAATTGCAGAGCCAATAAGAATTGGAAGTAAAGACGAGTTAGAGTATTAGGTACGAGTTCAAATAAAGTTATCGTTTTTGGTTAGATCCTATATTTGTTTGAAAATCTATAAATATTTATAAAGTATAGTTGTGTGACGGCATAATTAAGCGGATCTAGGACAAGTTGCTTAAATTTAACTAAACTTATTGATTTTAATTGAACAAACGTATATTTGAACGACGATAGATGCAGATCTAGGATAATTATAAACTCTATCAAATTCATTGCTTTCCGTTTGAATTACGTATACGTATACCAAAAAGTTTAAAATATTTATATATAATAAAATCATACTCGTTTTTGAATTCATTCATTAGAGATCGAGACTTAGCTTTTGCATGCATGTGCATTGCCTTTATCACTTCTTGTACTTAAATATGCATATATATAAAACTACCGAAATGGAAGGGCAGCCTTAAAGTAATGATCAAGTTATTTTTGTGTGATTTGTAGGTCACGGATTCGAGCTGTGAAATTAGTCACTAATGTTTGCATCAGGATAGACTGTTTGGGAAGCAGCCCATCTTCGAACTCTGCGATGAACGAAAATACTTTGTGCACCAAACTGCTTTTTCTAAATGTACTATTGGAACGTAGTACTATAAGTTTGATATACGAGTTTTACGTTTGAAATTTTCTTCCTGAAAATGATCTAAATACATATTCCTATAATAAGACAGAGATCAAGAAAGAAGAACATCACTGTCTGCTTGCGGATAAGAACTACAGATTACAGATAAAGGATGTGGATGGTTCTGAAAGGGCACGTGATAAACACGTGGCCCATGAAGAAGAGCAAGAAAAATCCCATGATTTGTTTTTGAAATCTGTGACTGTGGAGATTACTGGAGCTGAGATATGGAACTCATTTCCATTTTGCAGAGGATGGAATCCTTCGTAAAAAACTTGTTTCTGTGTAGCTTATGGCTAACCTGACGTTTCCCTTTCTTTCATTTATCCTTTATATGTCTCTTTTTTTTTTTTTTTGTTGTTGTTGTTGTTGTTAAATTCGATGAGCTGGAACCTCCTCATCAAAATTCACAGGCTTCATTGCTGGTGCTACTGCTGAGCTCTGCCTCTGCCTCAACCTCTGGCGCGGCCTCAGTCTCGACCCTGCCCCCTCGTAGCTTCGGCTTCTGTCCAGCTGAAGACGTAACACGTGTTCTCGCCATCTGCGAAAGAACAAGAATAGAAGAATTCAATCAGCAATGATATAATAAAATCGCACGACAGAGAAGAATAGAAGTGAAATTTGTTCCTAAACTTCATAGCCTCTGGAAGATAAGTACAGACGTCTCCGTACCGATCCTCGAGACTCTACTAAGTTTGTTCGTAACTCGTGAGGCCTATGTAACTTAGTGCTCTGATACCAACTTGTCACGACTCGGAATTCTCACCTTCGGGACCGTGATGGCGCCTAACATTTCACTTGCTAGGCAAGCCAACGTTAGAGGATCTTAAGCCAATGTTAATCAATTACGAGAAGTAAAAACAATTAAGCCGAACTGAAATTAATTAATGAGCGAAAAATAACATAAACATCTTTAATGTCTAAGTACAACCCGGATATGGAGTCACAATTCACGAGCTTCTAGAGTTTCTACAAACACGGTTTGAAATAAATACAACTGTCTTAAACGAAAAAGAATAGTAAACTAGGGAAAATGGAAGGTGACTTCAAGGCCTACGGACTCTAGCAGAACTACCTCGAGTCTCCAAAAGCAAATCCAAGCTGAAACGACTCACGGACAGCTGGGAACAATACCAAAATCTGCACAAAAAGTGCAGGGTGTAGTATGAGTACAACCGACCCAATGTACTCCGTAAGTGTCAAGCCTAACCTCGACGAGGCAGTGACGAGGCTACGAGAAGACACCACGTAGAAATAAACTTGTGCAGATAACAATATACGCACAACACAATACCGAGAGGGGGAGAGAATGGAATACTAGGGGAGAATCCTAGGACTTCAAGAAAGTCAGGCGAATGGTGCCTATACCTGAAAGCACATAAGCTCGCATTCCAAGACTTTGAATGCAAACTAAATCGAAAGTTAATGGAAGGCTGGAGGACCTGGCCCACTAAACTAAAGGATAGGCGTATGGACCAAATAAAAGCTAAACATGTGATTTTGGGAGGAGACGTGCGAAAAAAGGGGGTACAAGATACGATAAATACTACAGGGAATGATAACAAGAAACAACCAATAAGCTTTTAACCAGCAAGATGAATAAATCATAACGAACAAATATGCACGGCATCACCCTACGTGATTTTACCCTCAACCTCACTATGAAACTGCACGGCTATACGCGATCGCATAGAAGCTTGCACGAGACACCAACGGGAATGAGAAAAACTAGAAATTTTCTAAGTTTAAAAGGTCTGTAGGCTATCCAAAATTCACCCGAGCCCCCGGGGATCCAACTAAATATGCACACAAGTCCAAAAATCTCATATGAACTCGGTCGCGTGATCAAATCATCAAAACAACACCTAGATATGAATCAGACGCCAAAATCAAATGAAATTTTCAAGAAACTATAGAACTTTTATTTCAACAACACGACGTCCGAATCACGTCAAACCAATTTCGTTTCTCATCAAATTTGACAGACAAGTCATAAATATAGTAATGAACCTATACAGAGTTTCAGAACCAAAATACAGACTCGGTATCAATAAATTCATACATCAGCTAATTCTTTTAAATTATTAAACCTTTAAAGTTCTAATTTTCGACAAAAATCAATAACTCGAGCTAGGGACCTCCAAGTTTGATTCCGCACATATGACCAGGTCCCAAATCATGATACGGATCCACCAAGACTGTCAAAATACGGATCCGGGTCCATTTTCTCAAATTTGACCTAAGTCAACTCAAATAAATTTATAAGGCAAAATTTCATATTTTATTAGTTTTTAACATAAAAGCCTTTCAAAAAAATGCATGGATTGCGCATAAAAATCGAGGAAGTCTTAAAGAAACTATTGGAGGCTTCGAAACACAGAATTTGGTTCTAAAACTCTAGATGACATATCGGGTCATCACAATCTCCACCTCTAAAACAATCGTTCGTCCTCGAACGAACATAAAAAGTACCCCGGATGGTGAAAAAGTGTGGATATCTACTGCGTATATCTGACTCGGACTCCCAAGTAGCTGTCTCGACCGGCTGACCTCTCCACTGCACTCGGACTGAAGGAAAACTCTTAGACCTCAATTATCGAACCTGTCGGGCTAGAATAGCCACCGACTCCTCCTCGTAAGTCAATTTTTTGTCCAATTGGAATGAGCTGAAATCTAACACATGGGACGGATCACCGTGATACTTCCGGAGCATGGACATATGAAACACCGGATGAACTCCTAATAAACTAGGTGGAAATGCGAGCATGTAAGCCACATTATCCGCTCTTTCCAAAATCTCAAAGGGTCTGATGTACCTAGGGCTAAACTTTCTCTTCTTTCCAAATTTCATCACACCCTTCATGGGTGAAACTCGAAGCAATAATCTCTCTCCGACCATGAATGCAACTTCACGAACTCGACGATTGACATAACTCTTCTGCCTGGACTGAGCTGTGCGAAGTCGATCCTGAATAATCTTAACTGTATCAAAGGCATCCTGTACCAAATCTGTATCCAACAACCGAGCCTCCCCCCACTCGAACCATGGCAATCGGTAATGCCTCCCATATAATGCCTCACAGGGAGCCACCTGAATGCTCGACAGGTAGCTTTTGTTATAGGCAAACTCTGCAAGTGGCAAGAACTGATCCCACGAACCTCCGAAGTCTATAACACAAGCGCGAAGCATATCCTCCAATATTTGAATAGTGCACTCAGACTGCCCGTTCGTCTGAGGATGAAACGTTGTGCTCAACTCAACCTGCGTGCCCAACTCACACTATACTACTCTCCAAAAGTGCAAGGTGAACTGCGTACCTTGATTAGAAATTATAGACACGGGCACACCGTGAAGACGGATGATCTCGCGGATGTAGATCTCAGCTAACCGCTCTAGAGAATAGGTAACTGCCACAAGAATGAAATTCGCTGACTTGGTCAGCCTGTCCACAATAACCCATATCGCGTCGAACTTCCTTATCTCTCCATGGGAGTCCAACAACAAAATCCATAGTGATACGCTCCCACTTCCACTCAGGAATCTCTATCTTCTGAAGCAAACCACCAAGTCTCTGATGCTCTTACTTTACTTGCTGACAATTTAGACACCGAGCTAAATATGCAACTATATACTTCTTCATCCTCCTCCACCAATAATGTTTCTGCAAGTCCTGATACATCTTAGCGGCACCCGGATGAATAGAATACCGGGAATTGTGGGCCTCCTCAAGAATCAACTCATGAAGTCCATCTACATTGGGCACACAAATACGACCCTGCATCCTCAAAACTCTATCATCTCCAACAGTAACCTTCTTGGCACCACTGTGTCGCACTATGTCCGTAAGGACAAGCAAATGTGGGTCATCGTATTTCCGCTCCCTGATGCGCTCAAACAAGAAAGATCAAGCGATTGTACAAGCTAGAACACGACTGGGCTCAGAAACATTCAACCTCACGGCCTGATTGGTCAAGGACTGAACATCTAATGCGAGCGGTCTCTCACCGACTGGAATGTATGCAAGACTGCCCATACTCGCTGCCTTTCTACTCAAGGCATTGGCCACCATATTGGCCTTCCCGGGATGAAACAAGATGGTGATATCATAGTCTTTCAATAGCTCCAACCACCTCCTCTGCCTCAAAATGAGATCCTTTTGTTTGAACAAATACTGAAGGCTCCGATGATCCGTAAAAACCTCACACGACTCGCGGTAAAGATAATGCCTCAAAATCTCCAGCGCATGAACAATGGCTGCCAACTCTAAGTCATGAACATGGTAATTCTTCTCATGAACCTTCAACTTCCGTGACACATATGCAATCACCTTGTCATCCTGCATTAATACTGCACTGAGCCCAACACGGGATGCATCATAATATACCGTATAAGATCCTGAACCTCTGGGCAACACCGACACTGCCGTTGTAGTCAAAGTAGTCTTGAGCTTCTGAAAGCTTGCCTCACACTCGTTCGACCATCTGAAACGGGCACCCTTCTGGGTTAACCTGGTCAATGGGGCTGCTATATATTAGAACCCCTCCACAAACCGACGATAATAACCCGCCAAACCTAAGAAACTCTGGATCTCCGTGGCTGAAGTGGGTCTAGGCCAGTTCTGAACTGCCTCAATCTTTTTAGGATCCACCTAAATGCCCTCTGCCGATACAACGTACCCCAAGAAAGCGACTGAATCCAACCAAAATTCGCACTTCGAAAACTTGGCATATAACTGGCTGTCTCTCAAAGTCTGAAGTACAATCCGAAGATGTTCCTGGTGCTCCTCTCGACTGCAGGAGTAGATCAAGATATCATCAATAAACACAATCACAATAGAATCCAAATAGAGCTTGAACACCTGGTTCATCAAATCCATAAATGTTGTTGGGGAATTTTTCAACCCAAAGGACATCACTAGAAACTCATTATGCCCGTACTGAGTTTGAAAAGCTGTCTTAGGGACATCCGATGCCTTAATCCTCAACTGATGGTAGCCGCACCTCAAATCAATCTTCAAAAAACACCTTGGCACCCTGAAGCTGATCAAACATGTCAATAATCCCCGACAATGGATACTTGTTCTTGATGGTGACTTTATTCAATTGTCGGTAATCTATGCACATCTTCATTAATCCATCCTTCTTATTCACAAACAACAACACAGGCGCACCCCAGGGCGAGACACTAGGTTTAATGAAGCCCTTATCAAGCAAATCTTGCAGCAGTTCCTTCAATTCTTTCAACTTTGGCGGGGACATACGGTATGGCGGAATAGAAATGGGCTGAGTGCCCGGAGCCAAATCAATACAAAATTCAATATCTCTGTCGGGTAGCATCCCCAACAGATCTATAGAAAACACCTCTGGAAACTCACGAACAACTGGTACTGAATCCATGGAAGGAACCTCCGCACTAGAATCGTAGACATAAGCCAAATAAGCTAGACACCCCTTCTCGACCATATTCCGAGCCTTCACATAAGAGATAACCCTACTGGTATAATGGCCAGAAATCTCTCTCCACTCTAATCGAGACAATTTCGGCAAGGCTAAGTTCACCGTCTTGGCGTGGCAATCCAATATAGCATGATAAGGTAACAACCAATCCATGCCCAAGATGACACCAAAATCAACCATATCGAGAAGTAGTAGATCTACGCTAGTCTCGAGACTCCAAATGGTGACCATACAGGAATGATAGACACGATCTACAATAATAGAATCTCCCATATTTGTGGACACATACACAGGATCACTCAAAGAATCACGAGGCACAACCAGATACAAAGCAAAATAGGATGACACGTAGGAATAAGTAGAGCCCGTATCAAATAGAACTGAAGTATCCCTATGGAAAATTGACACAATACATGTGATAACAACGTCAGATGACTCAGCCTCAGATATGGCTAGGAAAGCATAACATCAGGGTTGGGCCCCACCACTATGAGCCGCGTCCCTGGGACGACCTCTAACTAGCTGGCCTCCGCATCTAACGGCCTGACCTCCACCTCTAACAGCCTGACCTCTACCTATGGTTGCCTGACCCCTGCCTCTGGCTAGATGAGCAGGCGGTGTAGCAATTGGTGCAAGAACCATCGCAGATAACCCTGGTGTTGTGAGGGAAAGACCTAGCAATGTGCCTCGGGTCACCACAAGTATAAGAGGACCTCGGTTGCTGTGGCGGTTGACCCTGAAACTTACCCTATCGACCTGAGTAACCACCCTGAAAGCGGAGGTGCACTAATAGGATCTGGTGGTGCACTATAGGCAGCTGATCGGGATGAGACATATGAGGGTCGCGACCACCTGAAGCACTGTGAGATGCCTGGATGTAACGACTCGGCCGGTTGTTTTAAGAATTTGTGCCCTGATCCCCTATTTACCGCTTCTCCCATGTCTATTTATGTTATTGAAACTTGTCGGAGCGTTGAGTGTTGAAATCCGAGGTGATTTTGGACTCATAGTCCATAAATGTGGAATTTAGCTTTAGAAATCTGGCCGTAGCTAGAGCTGTATGAAAACGGATACGAAATGGAATTTTGTCGACTCCGTTAGCTCCGTTGGGTGATTTCAAGGTTAGGGGCGTGCTCGGAATGTATTTTTGAGGTCGGTTGTAGATTTAGGCTTGAATTGGCGAAAGTTAGAATTTCGGCGATTTCGATCCATAGGTGAGATTTGGATATCGCAATCATAACGGACTTTCAAAAGAGACAGCAGGTCCGTAATGTCATTTATGACATGTGTGCAAAATTTGAGGTCATTCGGATGAGTTTAGACGTGTTTCGGCGTCGGATGTGAATTCTAAAAAACTCCTAAGTTCTTAGGCTTGAATCTATACATAATTGATGATTTTGATGTTATGAGATGTGTTTTTAAGGCTCGACCAAGTTTGAATGAGGTATTAGGGTTGGTTGGTAGGTTTGGTTGAGGTCCCGGGAGCCTCGGGTGTCTTTCGGGTGCCCAAACGGGCATGTTTTTGGCCTAAGCCTTTGCTGGTTTTGCTGGTTTTACAGCAGCAATTGAGTGTTCTCTGCGATTGCGTGAATAAGTCCGCGATCACGTAGTGTTAGGTCGAGGTGGTAAGAGAATGTTCTTCGCGACCGCACAAGTCCAGCTGCGATAGCGTTGTTCTGGTAAGTTAGTTTCCGCGATCGCACGCCCAGGATCGCGATCGCGTGAGGTATCCTAAGGCTGAGGGAGGTGTAGTGTTTGCTCTATGCGGTCGCGTGGCCTCCTCCGTGATCGCATTCTTATAGGGTCAGAAGGTCCGCAATCGCAGACCTTTAATCGTGATCGCGATGAAGGAATTTTAGGCGCCTGTTTCATTACTCTTCGCGATCGCATAAGGCAAATGCCTGGGCAGAATATTAAAACCCCAAATCCGAGGGTTTATGCTATTTTCCATATTTTCGAACTTGAGAGCTTGGGAAGGGCGATTCTTGAAGACTTTTGCACCTGGGTAACTTGGGTATGTGGTTTCTATCCATTATAGATCAATTTTCATGATTCCAATCTTAAATCCAACCTTTAATTTCGAAAATTATGGGCAAAATGGGATGAACTTCATAGACCGAATTATTGAGTTTTGATTGGGTATTTGACCTCCGATTTGATAGATTCTTATATGGTTAGACTCGTGAGTGAATGGGTGTCCGAAAAATATAAATTTTACCCGATTCCGAGATGTGGGCCCGGGGGACTTTTTGGGCGAATTTCCTAAATTCGCGTATTAGCTTATAAATAATTAGCTATTTTGTTTCCTTGAAGTGATATTTACACCATGCAATCGATTTGAATAGATTTGGGCCACCCGGAGTCAGATACTCGTAGCAAGAGCTTGGTATTGAGTTGATTAGCGCACTCCAGGTAAGTGGCTTCCCTAATTATGTGTTGGGGATCTTCCCTTAGGCATTTTTATACTGATTTTGTTATGTGGACGCCGTGTACGCGAGGTGACGAGTGCGTACATGGGTCATTGTTGCTAAAATCCTATTTTTCTCCCATGAAAACGCTCATTTTCATTCATATATTATTGCTTCCTATCTTAATTGAGTAGATAGCCTGAGTGTAAGCATGCCAACCTGTTCTGACTTGAATTCCTCTTATTTGCTACTAGTCACATAATGCTTAGGTAGTTTTACTCTATCCTTACCTGTTGTTTTCCCTGGATTGTTTACTTAAGCCATAATTAACATACTTCTGTTTTGCATATTTAAATTAGGACTACGGACCGAGATCCGGAATCCTGTACTGCATTTCATATTTAAATTAGGACTACGGACCGAGATCCGGGAGCTTCCCCCCTGTACTAAAATGTATATTTAAATTGGGACTACGGACAGAGATCCGGGAGCTTTCCTCATGTACTGCATAGCATATTTAAATTGGGACTACGGACCGAGATCCGAGAGCTTTCCCCATGTACTGCATTGCACATTTACTGTTGAGATATATGTTGTGCTGAGCCGAGGGCTCTCTTTCTGTTATTAAACCTTTCCGTCTTTGTTAATCCTGTTATCATTGCTTATATGTATTTCACAGTTTTAGAATCTTATATTGACTTGTTCTTACAAAATCAGTAGGGCCTTAGCCTGACATCGTCACTACTTGACTGGGGTTAGGCTTGGCGCTTACAGAGTACCGAATGTGGAGTACTCACGCCCTTTCCTGCGCATGTTTTCCCCATGTGCAGATCCGGGTACCAGCACCCAATTTCGTGGTTAGGAGTCGTCTACCAGCATCCAGGAGATCGCGAGGTAGTTCTGCCGCGTCCGCAGAATCCCACGAGTCCCTTTCTACTCTATTATAGGCATATAAGACTTGTATATTTTTCCGTTGTTTCATTGTATAGAGCTACAATTAGTAAAGATCTTGTGACTATGGTGACATTCCGGGTTTTGGGAAGTATAAATGTATATGCCGAGTAGCTATGTTACATCTACTTGATATCTTTTCTGTCTTTATTGTATTGATTCTGTCATTTCTACAAATTTTAGGCTTACCTAGTCATAGAGACTAGGTGCCGTCACGATACCTTTCGGAGGGTAAATTGGGTCCTGACACTGGAGTGCTGAATGAAACGGCCTGGGAGGATGGAACCTACCAAAATTACACCTGCTTCCAGACGAGGCGCCACTAAACCCACCGGAATGACGAGATCACTTATCAGACCCCGACCATCTCTCTTGTGCAAGACCTCGATCCGCCGGGCGCCATTGGCAGCCGTCTGAAAAGATATATCACCCCCAGTCTCCTTGGCCATCTGAATCCTGATGGGGTGAGCGAGTCCATCTATAAACCTTCTCACCTTCTCCCTCTCAGTAGGAAGCAAAAGAAGAGCATGATGGGTTAGATCCACAAAACAGGTCTCGTACTGAATAACAGTCATACTGCCCTGCTGGAGACGCTAGAACTGCCAACGATAATCCTCTCTCAATGTGATAGGGATGAACTTCTCTAGGAAGAGTTGAGAGAACTGGTCCCAAGTAAGAGAAGGCGACCCAACTGGTCTGGTCAACACATAATCCCTCCACAATTTCTTGGCGGAACCTGTCATCTGAAATACAGCTAAATCGACCCCATTGGTCTCCACTATACCCATGTTTCGTAGCACCTCATGGCAGCTGTCAAGATAATCCTAGGGGTCCTCTGAAGGTGAACCATTGAAGTGAACTTGAATGAGCTTAGTAAACTTGTTCAATCTCCATAAAGCCTCTGAAGACATGGTCGGTCCATCACCGGCCTGTGCCACAACAACTGGTTGAACTACCCTAACTGGCGGGGCTGCTAGAGTCTGATACTGGGGAACCATCTACTCCGGGGTGTGAGTAGCGGGAGTCTGTGCTCCTCCCCCATCCTGAGAGACGGCTGGTGTCGTAGGAAATGTACCGGCCTGGGACACACTCTCCATAAGGCCCACCAAATAGACTAGAACGTCCTGAAGCAATGGGATGGCGATGAACCCCTTCGGGACCTGAGCTGGTCGAACAAGTACAGTCTGAGCTGGAACCTCCTCATCAAAATCCACCTGAGGCTCCATTGTCGGTGCTGCTGCTCGAGCTCTAGGCTTAGCTCTACCTCTGCCTCGACCTCTGGCACAGTCGTGGCCTCGACCTCTGCCCCTCGTAGCTCCGGCTTCTGTCCAGCTGAAGACGTAGCACGTGTTCTCGTCATCTTCGGAAGGACAAGAATATAAGAGTTCAATCAGCAATGATAGAATAAAATCGCACGACAGAGAAGAATAGAAGTGAAATATGTTCCTAAACTTCATATCTTCTGGAAGATAAGTACAGACGTCTCCGTACTGATCCTCCAGAATCTACTAAGTTTGCTCGTGACTCGTGAGACCTATGTAACCTAGTTCTATGATACCAACTTGTCACGATCCAGAATTCCCATCTTCGAGATCTTGATGGCGCCTAAAATTTTACTTGCTAGGCAAACCAACGTTAGAGGATCTTAAGCCAATTTTAATAAATTACGAGAAGTAAAAACTTAATACTGAGTGCGAAATAACATAAACACCTTTAATATCTAAGTACAACCCGGATCTGGAGTCACAATTCATGAGCTTCTACAAACAGGATTTGAAATAAATACAATTGTCTGGAACGAAAAAGAACAGTAAACTAGGGGAAATGGAAGGGGACTTCAAGGCCTACGGAAGCCAGCAGAACTACCTCGAGTCTCCAAAAGCAAATCTAAGCCGAAACGCCTCACGGACAGCTGTGACCAATACCAATATCTGCACAAGAAGTGTAGAGTGTAGTATGAGTACAACCGACTCAATGTATTCCATAAGTGTCGAGCCTAACCTTGATGAGGTAGTGACGAGTCTATGACAAGACACCACGTAGAAATAAACCTGTGCAGATAACAATATACGTACAACACTATAACAAGTAAAAGCTAAACATGTGATTTTGGGAGGGGACATGCAAAAAAGGGGGTGCAAGATACGATAAATACTACAGGGAATGATAACAAGAAACATCCAATAAGCCTTTAACCAACAAGATGAATAAATCATAATGAACAAAATTGCACGGCATCACCCTTCGTGCTTTTACTCTCAATCTCACTATTAAACAAGAATATCGGCACGACATCACCATTCATGTTTTTACTCTCAACCTCACTGTGAAACAATAATATCGGCACAACATCACCATTTGTTCTTTTAATCTCACTTTCATCATAATCAATAGATACGGTACGACATCACCCTTCGTGCATTAACACTCTCCCTTACCATATAACAGTAAACATCAACAAATGATAGACAGAATAAGCAAGAAGAAGTCTCACATCAATAATGTTTCCACAATACCATCCTCAACTTCGGAAACAATACTCAAATATCTCAAATAGCTCATAAATGCGAAAACAACGATCAGTTTAATAATTAACTAGACTAAGCATGGTTAACAAGATCAAGGAAAGAAATAAATTGCAAGAAAACAAGTTCCACCGCATGCTTTGACCAACAACAACGCATAAGTACTCGTCACCTCACATATACGGTATACTAAACATCCAAACATGTAGCAAATAGGCAAACAAGTCTTAATCCCTCAAGTCAAGGTTAACCACGACACTTACCTCACACCAAAGACCAATTCAAAGCTCTACCGGGGCCTTTCCCCTAGAATTCGCCTCCAAACTACTCGTATCTAACCACAATTGACTCAATAATATCAATATTGCCAAAGGAATCAATTATAATGCATAAATTTAGAATTTCCAAACTTTTCCAAAAAAGTCAAAAATCAACCCGAGTCTGCTTGGTCAAAACCTGAGGTTCGGACCAAAATCTATTTATCCATTCACCCTCGATCCCGGTTATACAATTTGTTTCAAAATCCGGTCTCAATTTGAGGTGTAAATTCCAATTTTATAAAAATCCCTAATTCTACCAAACCCCCAATTTCCACCTTAAAAATCATAGATTTTAGGTTGAAAACTTATGAAAGGTAATGGGAAATTGAAAGAAAGTATGTTAGAATCACTTACCAACAAATTGGGGAAGAAAAACTCTTGGAAAAATTGCTTCTAGGGATTTCTAGTTTGGAAATTTTTAAAGAATGGCAAAATCCCGCAATTGGTTCTGCTTTTAATCACTGGGCGTCAGGTATTCATCGCGTTCACGTGAAACCTGACGCGTTCGCGAAGAGCAAAGCCTCAGTGGATTAGGCGATCGCGAGTTGATCTACTCGTTCGCGTAGGCTTAGCACCCCCTAACCTCCGCGTTCGTGATCCCTGCATCACGTTCGCATAGAACAATGGCCAAGTCCCAGTCCAACCCATCCAAAGTTACGCGTTCGCGTGGGTATGGACGTTTTTGCAAAGGGTAGTTCCCCCACTGCTCCGCGTTTGCGTCCTATTCCTCGCGTTCGCGCAGGGTATTTTCCTCCGGTCCCAATTTACCTTTCGCAATCGCGGTAGGCTATACGCGGTCGCGTAGAAGCTTACACCACACACCAACAGGAATGAGAAAAACCAAAAAAATTCTAAGTTTAAAAGGCCCGTAGGCTATCCGAAACTCACCCGATCTTTGGGGGTTACAAACCAAATATACACACAAGTCCAATAGCCTCATATGAACTCGGTCGCGTGATCAAATCGCAAAAATAACACCTAGAACTTGGAATCAGACGCCAAAATCAAATGAAATTTTCAAGAAACTTTAGAACTTCTATTTCAACAATCGGACGTCCGAAGCACGTCAAGTCAACTTCGTTTCTCATCAAATTTGACAGACAACTCATAAACATAGGAATGAACCTATACCTGGTTCCGGAACCAAAATACGGACCTGATATCAACTAATTCAAACATCAGTCAATTATTTAAAATCACTAAATCTTTAAACTTTCAATTTCGACAAAAATCAATAACTCGAGTTAGGGACCTCCAAATTCGACCCCGAGCATACGCCCAGGTCCCAAGTCACGATGCGGACCCACCGGGATCGTCAAAATATGGATCCAGATCCGTTTGCTCAAAATGTTGACTGAAGTCTACTCAAATGAATTTGTAAGGCAAAATTTCATATTTTATCAGTTTTTAACATAAAAGCCTTCCATAAAAATACCCGGATTGTGCACGTAAATCGAGAAAAGCTTAAAGAAGCTATTGGAGGTTTCGAAACACAAAAATGCGTTCTAAAACTCTAGATGACCTATTGGGTTATCACAGTCTCTTACCATGACCTACTATACTTTTAAATTATAGGTTCAAAATTATATTCATTTAATTTTCACATATATATATCTCTATATTCCGTGCCGAAAACAAGACCGTTCAAAGTGGGATTTGAACTGCCAATTTCACTTATAGAGGTGCACCCAATAATAATTGCACCATAATAGTCTTTGAGCATGTGTTCACGCACATATATTTAATTAATTTTGAAAAAAAATAACATTGTTATACATAGTTTTGGAAGAGGAGTATGCGTTCACGTGAATCCATATCCCCAACTTGGATACACCTCTGAGTCACGGATTCGAACCGTGAAAGTAACCGCCAATGTTTGCATTAGAGTAAGTTGTCTACGTCACATTACTTGACCTTTAGGTGCGGCCGTTTTCCGTACTCGCAAGATACCTTATGCACCGTACTTTACAATCATCTTATTCTATTTTTCTCTCTAATAAATTCTTTTTTTTATGCTTTCAAGAAACTGCAATGGCACATGAAAGCCAGAAGGGTGCTCCAATTTAGGGTTGTATTTAAACACAAAAGCTCGAAATAGAATGGTGAAGGATAAGAGGTACGGTCTCACAAAGTTATAAGAGAAAACTCCAAACACAATGATCATCATTTGTCAGATTTTCCTCTGAAGAAACTACTTGATTGGCTCCCTTCCTTCACAGATTCCCTTGCAAATTGGAATCCATGAAACTCTGTATATTTTTAAATATCTTTGTTTTATTTTTATCCTTATCCCACGTGATACGGTTCAACCCGTGAAAACAACCTCTTGCAAAAATACATAGTAAGATTATATACGATAGATCTTTGAGATCCGTCCCTTATCTGGACCTCGTGCACAGTGGCGAAACCAGAAATTTCCTCAAAGGTGTTCAAATTTAAAAGAAGTAAAAAGAAAATTCCTGACAAAGAGTGTTCAATATATATAATGTACCTCTAGAACGTGATATTTTAACTATATACGCAGTGTAATATCACCACAAAGGGTTGTCAGTCAGTGCGGACCCAAGTGTGGATAGCGGGTTCAACTGATCCCGCTTCACCAAAAAATAATATTGTGCATATGTATAAATTAGGATTAAAGTTGTGTAAATTTTGTATAAATATTTATTTGAACCCACTTGACAAATACGATTTTACTACTAAAGTTTTATACTTCTGAGATTGAACCCGCTTGCACAAAATCCTGAGTCCGCCACTATTGTCAGTTGACCACCCTTATCAATGTGTAACTTCGCCACTGCCCGTGCATAACGAAAACTTAGTATATTGAACTAATTTTTTACTCGATATTCAATATCCAACTAATTCAGATTCACAGAATTTTTTAGTTTAAAGTTCAAACCCGATTAACACCGTAGAAAGAGCTTATTCATCTTATTACAACCTATGAAATCTTTTATTGTATTATTATTATTTGGGTTTATCGTACGATCTCTTTAATTTCAAATGTCCATGCAATTCATATTTTACAAATATTGTCAGTGACTGTCATGTAGAGTGAGAGTTAGGCAGAAATTTTGCTTTGCATAATTTTAATTAAAACATGACATCTGAGCAGCAGTTAACGGAAATCAAACCTTTTAAAAAAGTCAAAGTTTCTATATTATATCTTTTATCTCATATTTAAGTAATTTAACTTCTATATAATAACAATATAAAAGAATTTTTATATTATTCTAATTTTAAAAGATTATTATAGATAACTGCTCCAAAAAAGTAGAATTAGTTTTCTAAAAATTACGAAAAGTTACTTGCTATACAATATTATTTTCAATGTTCATAATACTGTTAGTATTGGTGTATATAAACGCAGGCGGAGCCAGTATATATATTACGGGTTCGGCCGAACCCAGTAACTTTGGTCCAAACTTTATATTTGTCTTAAAAAATTCAGTAAATATATACAAATTCTTAATTTAGAACTCAATAAGTTAAAAGAACTAGAATATCGAACCCAGTAACTTTAAATCCCGGCTCCGCCTCTTTTAATATAAATTAAATTATAACCAAAAAAGATAATATATATATATATATATAATGGTAGGCAATAGATTCCGTTCCAAATATCCAAGTCTTGAAAATCTCTAATTGGTAGCTTAACCAGGCTAGCAAGAACTCTGTCCTTTATCCTCCATGAGATATTATTATCTATTGGAAAAACCACATGAGCAACTATAAAATATAACCTAATAATATTGTATTGATCCTTTTTATTCTTTTCCATCGAGTATTCGGTATTTGTAATGGGGCTCCGACTAACCTCGATTTGAACCGTATAGGTGTATTAAAGGCAAAATTTTTTTATAGTATATTGTTTTTATTCTTCAAGTTCGAAGCCGAAACATCTTATTAAGAGTAAAGAGATCCTAGCTGTCAATCACAATCCTTGGTGGTACATGGTACAGTCAGACCTCTCTAAAATAACATCTTTATATAATAACACTTCTCTATGAAAGTCAAGTTTTTTGTGAACCAATTATTATGTTATATTATAATATATGTTCTCTATAACAACACTTCGCTATAACATCCAAAAATATTCAGAACAAATAAGACTGTTATAGAGAGATTTGACTGTATTAATCTCAGTTGTCAGCTCATGGGGTTCATTGGATTCCTTGTATTTAGGAAAATCTGGAAAAAAAAAAGAAAAAGAAAAGGGTATGGGCGTATTCAGAAACCAGAGTAATTAAAATTTACTCAAGAAAGAGAGTTTTCCTCATGTCTTGGCCAGTGAATATTTTGTCGTTAAGTTCTTTACTGGCCATTTGCCATTGGCCATTTCTGTTACATTAATATTTTTCTTATTTTTCAATTCATATGCATCTGAATCTTTGTTGTTCAGAAAAAGAAACTTTGGCACAACCTTAGGTTAGATTTGTTTATATAATTTTCTGTTCATTTTGTGTTTGACATATATACCTAGAATAATGGCATGTAGATCAAAGCACACAAAAGGGTATGACAGATAGTGCTATTTTGGACAGAGACGGATTCAGAATTTTATGGGTTCCGACAGCGATATCAAGTTAATATACATAATAATTGGATTAACAAAGTGGGTTCCAAGCTAAATATTCTTATATTTTTAATAAATTTTTTAGTATAAATACAGGGTCGACGCAAAAGTTACCGAGTTCACGGAAATCCGTAAACCATGCATTAGACCCACCCCTGATCTTGGACATGTATCTACATTGAGCGGACTTTCTAAAATGTTACCGCACCTATGTTGGATCCTTAAAAAACTACTTTTACAAAATTTGACACGCGCACGATGATATTTCAGAGAGTTGACCTGTATACAAGTGATGTACTCATACTTACGTTTCAGTTTACATGAACGTATTTTCTAATTGTTTTGTTTAAAAAAGAATAACTTTTTTCTAAATTTTAATAATTTAACTTAAATTTCTTATTTTACCCTTAAAAGCAAGTGCTTATAGCCATACAAATGTTATGGCATGTTTTAATACCACAAGTTTTAAAATTTTTAAAACAAGTATTCAAGTAATTGAGTTGTTTGTGAATTAATTTTGATAATAATAAAAACAAATTACAGTAACATAAAGCCATGTGTAATCCTTCTCCAAGAACTAAGCACCTGTTTTACCAGCCCAATATTCAGTTTGCTTAGCCCAATAACAAAACTTGGAGCCCAATAACTCACTGAAGGATGAAAGGTCCACTACATAAGAAACCCAATCTTGGAAGTTTCTGCGGGCTTGGCACACTTTGGATCGGGATTGTTACACAAATAGTCGGTCAGATTCATTGTTTAATTATTTTTTCTAATCGGTATACATAGATTATACATTGATTATACATAGTTATACACATATTATACATAATTATACATACCTTATACATCCATGTGCTTTTTAATTTAAAAGATTAGGTGCGCGGCTATTTAGGTTAATTCTTCTTTTGGATCTTGGGTGATTTGCACAAATATGACATTTCAGTGCCACTATTGATATTTCGTTCCGCTTGTCCCATAGGTGGAACTTCAAGTTTAACTACTATTGTTCCTCACTTTTTCGATGGGTAACACGCTTGACTTTTGACTTTAAATGCTCGTTTGGTATGAGGGATAAGGAACAATTAATCCCGAAACTAAATTTAAGAAGAGTTCATCTCATGTTTGGTTGGGAGAAAATTACGGTATAATTAATCTTGGGATTAATTATCCCATGATTGTATTATTTTTTTATTCCCATGAAAATGTGGAATAACTAATCACACGATAATTAATCCTGGGATAACTTCTTTCCAATCAAACAACCCCTAATGGTTTACCCATGGGACAAGCAGATGGTCAAAAAATCAAGACCATCCATTTTCAATGTTTGTGGGTGTAATTTCCTCTTGGATCTTTAGGCAACTTGGTTAGAGTGTCTGGAATGGCTCCTAAAATGATCTACTAAATTCATTGAGTTGTTCCAGGATCAAAACGATAGAGTCCCCTGATCTCGACATTCAAGCACGAATCCCTTGAATATAAAGGGTAAAAATAGTACGGGCTAGCCAGTTTTAGGACTGGTCATTCAAAAATAGTCAGTGTTTGTCAAGTTATTGAAAAATAGTCACTATTTTGCTGCAACAGAGACCGGTCCAATATAAAATACTGGAGTTCGATGCACCTGTGTATGAACTTCCAGCATATTATGCTGGAACTCCAACACGCGAAAAGTACCAGCATAATATACTGGAGATCCGAGCACCTGTGTATGAACTTCCAGCATAATATACTGGATCGATATACTTTGCTGGAACTCCAGTATAATATACAGGAGTTCCAATATACTTATGCTAGAACTCCAGCAAAGTATACTGGAACTCCAGTATATTATACTAGAGTATTTTTCGAATTTTGAACAGTGTTTTCGTTCAGATTTATCTTTACATAAAAAGTGGCTAAATTTCAATTACTTTTGAAACTTTGACTATTTTTGAATGACCACTTATAAATCTGACTATTTTTTAATTTTGGCTGATCAATTTCTCATTAAAGAAAGAACTTAAGTTATATACACCTGTCAGTGTGATGTTTATAGCTTTATAGCATGGTTGTTCTAGTATTCACACTACTATTTGCAGATTATTTTGTTCAATCACATATGAATATCAAGTAAAATTTTTACATTATAATTTCATTTCTCATTTCTCATTGACCTCTAAGTCTACAAACGTCTTGACAAAATGCATGTGGTAATCATCACCAACCTCATTTTTTTAAGATTAAGACGTCTGAATCTTAATATACATCTGAATATATCAGATGTGTATTAAGATTAAGACATTTTAATCCGAATACACATCTCAATCTGAATACACATCTGAATATCAAGATGTGTATTAAGATCTGAATACCAAATGATTAACACTATTTAATTTTTAACATCTGAATGTATAAAATTTATCTTTATTTAAAAATTTAAAAACATAAATTCAAATGAAATACTAAATAATCTAATATTCTATCAATAAATATATAGCTTTTAAAATATGATAGATGTTGATGGTGATGGCTAATGGATGAATTTCGATTAGAGGCAGTGGTTGGTGGTAGTTTTGGTTGATGGGGGTGGTTCAAAATAGTAGCTAGTAATGATTGGTAGTTGTGGCGATTATGATTGAGGATGGTGGTGGTGGGTGGTGATGGTTAATAATGGCGGGGGGCGTAGTTGAGGAAGGTGGTGGTGGTAGGTTATAATGATGGACATTACCGGTTTGTGATTGTTGATGGTGATGGGGTGGTTAATTGTGATAGTTAAGGTGGATGAGTATGGATTGTGGTTGAGAATGATGGTGGTGGGAGTGTTGGGATGGTGGGTGGTAATAGTCGATAATGGTGACGTCTATGATTGAGGATAGTGGTGGTGTGGGGTGGCATCGTGGTAGTTGATAATGGTAGGCGGTGACAGTAATTAATTTTGAATATGGATGATAGCATCTTAATGAAATTAAGTCTCGATTATAAATCATAATCATACAGACCCATTAAGTGATTGTGAATTAAAAAAAACAAACACACTTAATTATTAAGATTTGAATAGTTAAGATTCAGACCTACATAAGAACGGCGTTACAATGCATCATCATAGTCTAAGATTTGTTTTCTTATATACCTAGCATCTTCCTCTTGTTTTGTCGAATTTTCCTAGAATGTTACATGTTGGTCATGATTCTTATTGTGACATATAATAGCCCAACAACCTGTTTTTGTGTCAATACTATGAAATGATATACCTAAGTCATCGTACAAACATCTTAGTCACTTAATGTAAGATATGCTGAAACTCTTTGGCATGACTAATGTGATTTAGAACTCACATGATTGCAGTTAATAGTTGATTAACACGACAGAGAATCAAGGTAGAGAATCTCTTACTCCTAAACCAAGCACAAACAGTTGCAATAGAAAATCTTCTTTACTATCAAAATTCTGATCGCTTTCCGCAACATCAGCACAACAACTACACCTCAATCCCAAGCAAGTTGAGGTCGCTATAATGCTATATGAATCATTGATCGCTGTTGATGTAACTCCCTTTAAGTTTTGAGCAACATAAGTGGAAAACATATTTTTCTTCAATAGACCCTTGTGGTCCCCACCCTTCCACGGACCCCGCACATAGGGGGAACTTAGTGCACCGGGCTGCCCTTTACCTACCTCATAAGTAGCTTTATAAAATGAATATGTGACTTTCAGTGGAGACTAAAATCCAGCAAACATGGGCTAATCTCATTAGTTCGAGAAAAAGCGGATGGTTCTATTCATCATCTGATGGTAGAGTGGGACTCTTTGAGCAGATGTCGTTTGCATGAAGTTCCAACATTTTCTTCTCGGGATTACAAAGACCTAAAGGATAAAATCAATGAAAGAATGCTATCAGATAGTTGGAAAGAACAGGATGAAATATAGTCGATGTCTGACGTCTTATCAAATTATTTGCAAAGTCATCTAGCTGGTTCAGTGGTGCGTTAATCGCACCAGATACCAGGGAAAGTAATGCATATGGAAAAGGAGTTAGCTACCTTGTTGGTCAACCATACTAAACTTCGAACATTTTGTAAAAACATCATTTGGTGTTTGATAGAATTTCGAGACGAGACAATGTGCAAGCAGAATACAGAGATAACGATAAAGAAACCAAGTGTCAAAATAGCCAATGTATTTGCAAATTAGCCTTGGAACAAAATCACATTATAAGATTGTTATTTCCACCATCACTAATATAGTTGATTAGCTAATAGTACATGTTGGATATTCTTTGTAGCAATATGTGTACCGTGTATAGGAAATAGACAAAATCAAACAGTTTTTCATCTGCATTGCTGAACGTTCGAATTTCATCATCCAGGATGTACCAAAGCAAAAATATATTTGATATGTGTTCCAACACAATTGATGACCACGAGAGCTTATTGGAATGGTTCTCTTAATGAAAGATTAGAGGACAAACCTGAACACTTCGGGATATCCCACACAGCAATGGATGACGGTGTACACTCTGGTTCACATAATTGCTTATTATTCTCATGATTGACGTTCATTGCAAGCATCCAGGCTCCAATGGTAACGTCCTCATTGCTAAACATTCGGAAACTGAGAATTCATAGAAAAAAGGAATAACTGATTAGTCATCACTCCCTTTGACTAGAAACAAGCAGAGGCAGAAGGCTCAATAAAATAAAGAAATGTATCCCAGAAACAGTGTGATTGAAATGATAGGCAAAAAAGTGTATTTGAAAGGATATACCCAGATTTTTACAAATAAAGAACTCGTCTTAAATCTAGTTTTGTGATCTTCCAAATGTCTATATATATTCTCAACTTAAGAATTATAACTGCAACTTCT
Organism: Nicotiana knightiana; assembly: GCA_005239525.1. Taxonomy (NCBI): domain Eukaryota; kingdom Viridiplantae; phylum Streptophyta; class Magnoliopsida; order Solanales; family Solanaceae; genus Nicotiana; species Nicotiana knightiana. The sequence goes on along the minus strand of MDKJ01029389.1, from coordinate 10,134 downwards.
CGTTGCTAAAATGTACTGAAAAATTGTCTGTCTTTGATAATTCTAGTTTTAAAGCAAAATCATCTAATCATGTCAATAAAATTGCTGGCACATCCTCTTTCTTCCCTATATTTTAACAATGCTCGACTTCCGATCAGTAACCTTAGCTCAGATGAAACAAGCTACTTCATTAGTTACATCTTTTAAAATTTCATGTTACCATTCCTCAAGTTGTAGATAAAGAGAAGCATCAATTTGTGAATAGTTAACAGATGCTCTTGAATTAAGTCTTACATCATACACAAACGAAAAGCTTCCTCCTACGACTATAGACAGAACAAATTTTTCAGATGACAAAAATCACTTCAGAACAGATGAGTGACAGAAATATTTGAATAAATCGCACTTGCCTGTTGTTCCTCAGGGCAACCAAACTTGCAACAACATCAGCAGAGAGAGCATAAATAGGACCATAAGCATGCAGAAAATACTCCTTCCCCAAAATAGATGAAAGTGGTTCATACCTGTAATAGTTGTACAGATTCATTAAGACAAATCAGACAATACTGAGGATAAGAACAACAATAATCCTGATAATAGACAACACAACAACACATTTTTTATTCACATTTAGTCATTGGTAAGTATTCATCTACATCTTCTTTTTCTCATCATTGTCACAAGCTCCACAGCATCTATTGAAAGGCATAAACTGTTAATGATCATATTTTGGGTTGGTCGCTAATGATCATAAATAAATGAATAAATAAATAAGAGGGGGAGAATACCTAAAACAAGAATCATAACTTCAGAAATACAATTTTGGGAATGAGCTTGGGCATCTTGTTTTAGGACATCACATTTGTTAATATTATTTTCGCAGTTTGTATGCCGAATTGGGAGGAGGGAATCACATTTAAGTCCAACAAGCTTAAGCTTTCGTGTCTTGATTGTCACTGTTGACTTTAGCCCTCAAAGGAAAAAGAAAAAAAAGGAGAAGTGGAAAAGGAAAAGTGAGAAGAAGATAGTACATTCTGAACAAAGAAAATACCCACACATAAATAAAAATAGAAAAACCAAAATAGAAAAAGGAAGAAAAGCTTCTTTCCTATTTCTCTCACTCTATTTTGTTACCTCAATTCGTTCTATTTTCCCTGAGAAGAGAAATATCTTCGTCCCTTACTCAAAATTTAGACAGGAAACCTTTTGCGTATGTTAATGTTTTCATCTCTCAGTCTAAAAGAAAGATAATTAAGCTACTTTCCCGTTTGTCTAACTGTATTTTATTGCTTCAATCGGTTCTAAGTTGCGGTTCAGCCAGAGAAATATCTTTGACATGTACTCAGAACTTTTGCCAGGAAACTAGTGCTGATCTTTCCAAAAGAATACTTCTCTCTGTATCAGTCAGTGTACTGATACTGACATGGAAGTTGATGTTAATATACAAAGCGAGAACAAGACTTGAAATTGACATCACACAAAAATGATCCACTGGATTCCATGCAGTCCATTAAATAATCGAGTAGCATAAAACATTAAAGGAGTTCTGAAATTTCGAAGATGGTTTAATTTATTTGCTGCCTGGAATTTATCTTCGTTTAGTGCAGTCTTAATTAGTGCATTTAATATCCTATTCACCAGCTTTCTTCATTTTACTTTCAGAAGGCCAATAATGCATCCTAGTCTGTTTAGGAATCGAGTTGTAGTTTAGGATAAGTGGAGTTTGTTTAGTAGCTCTCTAGCTACTTCAACATTGGTGAACTCCCAAAACACAAGTACTCTTTCTTCTGAGATCTGTTGTGTCATGTGTGTACAAAACTCACTAGCAGTAAAAATCTTCAGCCATCAAAATACAACAAAATTCCCACTTCTTGGAATGCCCTTCGCGCGTTTAGAGCAAATAAACATGAAAACAGTATCTTGCTGATTGTCTCAGCATATAGGAAACTCGTATCAGACTAACCATTTGAGCTTGGGGTCAGTGAAAACTGGACCCTTTTTCATGCAACCAAGGTATGTCTGTGAGTGAGACCGCTCTTTGGCCAAGAGCAGTGAAAGCCGATCTGTTCATAGAATATCAAGCAAAATTAAGTTAATCATTTAATTCAGACCTCAAGTAAAGAACAAGAAGAATAACAAAGCTTTATTCTAGCTACCTGGCCGTAAATATATGTCATCATCAGCTTTGACATAGAACTCGGAATCGAAAAGTGCATAGGCTGCTTTGAAGAAAGCTAAGCTGTAAAAGCATCTTGCGTAAGTGTAAATCACGAACGAAAGGAAGTAATGCAAAATAAAAGGTTGAACTAACGTTTTGTATGGGAGCTTACTGTACTCTTCTTCAATATCTAATAGTATAAAATCATCATATTCTGCTACCTCTCTCCTGAGCGCTGACATCTTCGATTTATCACTTGTTCTACCAATAACAAATCTAAAAGCCAAGCCAGTGGCTTCTTCTAACCTGAATAATACAGCCGATTCAGCAAAATACAGTCAAGCAGATTTCACGAATACGGGGTAGTAACAACTACATATACAAGTAGTTTGACAGGTCAATGCATATACACATAGGCAAGGTTATTGGAAAAGGCTAGAGAGAACGTTTCAAAAATTCAAGAGGAAGAGCTGAATAGGAGAATTTACTATTGAAATTTTTGGAAATTTATCAGGATTTCAATCAACCATGCTTCAAGTGTCTGTGGAAGTTCTTAGTGAAAAAATAAAATAACTTTCAAAAAAGTGCCTGATGAATTTATTCTCTCAAGTTTTCCAGCCAGGAAGTTCCTTCCCTCTCTTTTGTTCTTGAACTTAGTGACTCTACTATAAGTGTTATGTCTCATTCCATCCCATTTTCGCATGCTTTATTTAAGCTAATAATCTACAACATATTGGTAAACTCCACATAAGTTCTTGTCGGTCAAGTTTCAGGACACTGTCAGATAAAATAGCCAGCACATGACAAATGATTTGAAGAACATGAAATTGTTTGAAATAGATTTTCATTTTGGTTAGAAAGAAAACAGAGTAGTACCACCATATCTTGCTGATATTCAAAAATTATTTAAGTATACCTACTGCATCTTTGCCACACGGCAGCAGCTTTACCAGTTACTCCAAGACTCCTCTTCCCCGGACCCCGCGCATAGCGGGAGCTTAGTGCACCGGACTGCCCTTTATTTTTTACCTACTGCATATTTGTCCCTAAAGCTACATAAATGCAAAGAACCTGCCTTTTTTGTTTTCAAAAAGAAAATGTAGCTACCCCAAGGCTTTCAAAAGTAAATAGATAAACTGAAAATGGAGTAGGGAGAGTTAAAATCTATTAATCAAACAACTATGCCTCAATCCAAACTAGTTGGGGTCGGTTAATGAATCAATTGGGCCACATTCGCATCCAAAGAGCAAGTTAACATGTGAAACCAAAATCTTACACCATAGCCTACCAACAAAAAATCCAGTGTAATCCTATAAGGGGATCTAGGGAGGGTATACGCATATCCTTACCTTATAAAGGTAAATAGGCTATTTCCGACAGATCTTCGGCTCAAGGAACAGTGAAAAACAAAGCAACAAACAATAATAATAACCTACCGAGATGTTAAAATCTTTACACCATTAACCTATACAACTTAGTCCATTAAAAAATATTAACATTTGGATATAGAAAAAAGGAAATTACTTTTGAAGCCCTTGATGATCGGAGGGAAACCAAGTCTGCCTTAAGGAACGCCGGCGAGCAACCGATCCAAACCCGGTCTGAATTCCGACAAAGCCCATAACTTTTTGCCTCTTATATTCTCCATCAGAAAGCCCATTTCCTTTACTCAAAGTTCCATCCCAAAGAACAGAAACAGATCTGGGCTCAGCATATTTACAGTTGTATCCTAAACCCCGCCTCAAAATTACAATAAACCCAGAAAAAAACCCAGTAAAAATGAGAAGAAAACATAGGATTAAGATTGTTGATCTACGGGAGTTGTGGAAGTAGTACGAGGAAGATGTTCGGGCGGTCAAATTTTTTGGATATGAAGGCATTTTGAGGTAAAGGATTTTCTTTTTTGAGAAATGAAATTTAGAAGTTAATTTAAAAATAAAATGGTTATGTGATATTTGGTTATAAACACTATATAATGTGGAGATTCAAAATCTAGAAGCAGATGTTGCATAATAATATTGGCTTCAATTTGTGGCAGTTAGTTTGTTGATCTGTCCTTATCTTTTTTCTCTTCTTTATATTACACTTCGAAGGAAAGTCTTGGATTTAGGATAAAGTTTTTTTACTGTTGACAAATTCGAACCGTAAAAATACCTATTAATATTTGTATTAGTATGGATTTTGTGTATCGTTTACCTCGGTAATAATAATCCTTCCGAGGCTACTTAAATACATGATACTTTATGTGACGGATTGTCTTTTTCTTTGTATTGAATTTTCTGTTCTTTCTTCTCCAAAGATTAAGGAGGACTTTCATTGACCAACCAAAGTGTACAGTGGTCTTATTGTGTTGATAATGAGAATGTCACGTGGTGAGAAGTAAGCCTGTGCAAAGAAAATCGACAAATCATATTAGATTAATAATTTGAGTTATCTGGTTATTGATTCGGTTTAATTTTATTTGAAAAAAAAAATGCGATTTTAGAATAGTGTACGAGTTTTTGGAAATTACATTCGTAACTTAATTAATGAATCTTAACTTCACCCTTACTTACCTATCCTCCAAATCTTCTTTGAGCTCTCTACCAACGCGAATGTGCGGTTCTTTCTTTATAAGATCCATTGTTTTAGTACTCCTTAAAATGAATATAACCTAATAGATAGGAAAAATGATTAGGAGAAAATAAAATAAAATATTGAAATACCGATTTATATATGCATTTCAAGTGTGCTCGCAAATTTTCAACTTCACTAATTTTATGTTCAAGTGATACAACTTTACTTTCACAAACTTTTTTCGAACTTAATTTTGAGCTCATCCAAATGCCTACCTAACTTTTGTTTAGTATATGCGAATATGTGTGTTGAAGATAAATTTGCTAAGAGGGTGTTTGGTTAAGTTTATAAGTCGGTCAAGCTGGCTTATAAGCACCTTTTGACCTATTTATGCATGTGGTAAACATCCAAAGTGCTTATAAGCTAAAATCATCCATAAGTCATAAGTTGGTCACCCCCAACTTATGGCTTTTCCGCTTATAGGCACTTTTAGTTTGACCAACACTTTTACTTATTTATCCTTAATAATGTTTTCTAATTCACAAAATACTTTTCTCAAAATAATTTCTTGACTTCCTCTTCATTCCATTTTTGTTGCTAATTATTTTCTTTACAAAGAAATTTTTTAATTTATAATCTTTTGAAAAATATTCAAGGGTATTTTAGTTATTTTAACAAAAGAATAGCTTATTAGCAATTTTTATCAAACACATCAACTGCTTATTACCAATTTTAGCTCTTCTATCCAAACAAGTAAATGCTTATTTTAAAAATCAATTTCAGCACTTAAAAAAACTTTTCAACACTTCAAACTTATCAACTATTTACAATTAACTAATCTAAACGGGCTCTAAATCAATTCTATGCGCAGTCAAATTTTGTTTTTTTGACAACTACACGATTTCAAAGACCAAAAAAGAGGGAAAGAGATAAAAACAAAGACGAGAGATTTTAAAAGTAAAAATAGCACGGGCTAGTCTGTTTTCAGAGTAATAATTGGAAAATAACCACCATTTACAAAGTCATTGAAAAATAGCCACTATTTTGTTGTAACACGGATCGGTCCAGCATAATATACTGGAAATTGGTGCACCTACTTATGAACTTCCAGCATATTATGTTGGAACTCCAACACGCGAAAAGTTCCAGCATAATATACTGGAGATTGGAGCACCTGTGTATGAACTTCCAGCCTATTATGCTAGACCGACATATTATACTGGAACTTCCTGCATAGTATGAACTCCAGTATAATATACTTGAACTCCAGTATATTATACTTGAAAATATTTCAACATAATATACTGGAAATATACCGGAACTCCAGTATAATATACTGGAGTTCCGGTATATTTCCAGTATATTGTGTTGGAATATTTTCGAATTTTAAACAATGTTTTGGTTCAGATTTATCTTTACATGAAAAGTGACTAAATTTCGATTGCTTTTAAAACTGTAATTATTTTTCAATTACCACTTATAAATCTGATTATTTTAAATTTTCCCCTTTTGAAACCATCTTGAAGAATGGGCGAGTGGGGCTAGCATGAACAAGAGTTTCAAGCCCAAAACTCATTTCAAGCCCGAAAAACTCATTATGACATTATACCGAGTTTATTATTATAATTATTATAAGCAAATAGTGCGTATAGATAACTTTTTCTAACTCAATTTTATGGGATACTACCACATTCAAAAAGAAAAAAAAAACAAAAAACAAAATACTAGAGCTTCTAAAACCATCTTGAAGAATGTTTATGCAACGACTTTATCCTACTGAGGTCCTCAACGCTGAAAATGGGCGAATCGGGCTATCGAACTTCAAGCCCGAAATTCGTTTCAGGCCCAAACATGGATTCGTTTAGCCCTCTCTCCGAGCCCATTTGGGCCCGTTTCCGATTCGCATTTCTTCCATCCTCCATTCATTCTACTAGGGTCACCACGCCCGATTTTCAATTCCTTTCGCTTCTAGTTTTCTTCCTATGGCGTCCCCACCAAACCCTAACAGCTCGCAACCCGCCGCCGTCGACCAGCGCCGCCTGCAATTTGTTCCGGTTGATTTACCTCTCTCTTCTCCTGTAAGTGCTCCTCTTAATTCCTCGCTATTGCACATTGATTTTGTGAAAGACAAGTAGATGAATGAGCTTTTTAAAGTGAGTTCTCTATTTATTGAATGAGTCGATATTGAAAGGAAAAAAGTTGTTATTTTTATGCTTAGTGTAGCTTGAGTTTATTTGATTCATCTGTGTTCTAGCCTTTAGCATACAGATTTCGAATTAGGACAGTAATGATTCATGAAAGTTAGCTTAAATTTGAATTTCAGCTGATTTTGGAGATTACAGTGATCAGTGATGGATTTTGGGAGCATATTTTGAGCCTATTCGGGCTTTGATTGCAAAAAAAAAAAAAAAAAAATTAAAAAAAAAAAAAAAAAAAAAGAAAGAAAGAAAGAAAAAAGAACAAAAAAGTCCTGGACTTTAAAAATAAGCAACTTCAAATGGTCACTTTGTCGTAGCCAGTGAAATGAGGAAATGAAAAACTTTTTTTTGTTTAATTTTATTATTTAACCATCCAGTATCTGAAACACACACTGGTCCGACTTATCCATATTCGCGCCGTATAGGCCACTATGGGGTAAAGTGCGCTCTACGAAGAAGTTCTCCATCCCCCCTGAAAAAGGGAACAAATAACAAAATAAGTTTAGAAATGGAACGTGGAAAACTTTTGCAAAATTTTCTTCCAGGAAACTACTGTAATACACGTTTGATACGATATTTTTGTTTAGGATTTCCATCTTGCTGAACCGTGGGAATAACATGAAATGAAACATTTTTGAATATTAGTACAAGTGAGACATCATCAAGCAGTCCATAAATCAGATCGCTGATGAAGACTGACGAATTAAGTTAAAAGAAATGCTTATGTCCGAGAAGTACAAAAGAAAGCAATGTGCAGCTAGTGACATGTCAAGCTTGATCCTTGCTTAGATAAAACTTCAAGCCCAACTCTTTAAAGTACACTGTAATAGTCAATTTAGTGCCTCACAAGGTATTATGCATTCTCAAAAAGGCGATGGTTGGCCACATGGTTTGTGATAGCATATATTATCCTCTTTAAATTATGTGTGCAGCTTCCAGTTTTTGTATATGGGGTTGAATTATAGAATCTTCTTTGAGGCTCATTTTCATAATAATTTAGCCAAAAATAATGACCTGTTGTAACTGATATTTTGTTAAATGAAGTTATACATGTTTTCAACATGCAGTGAAAGTTATTGAACATGTAAAGAGCTCAAAGTTGGGAGATACGCTTACTTTTGTAATTAACCGTCTTTTGTGCTTGCGTGTTAAATGTTTAACGTGCAGTCGCTGTTTTGGATTTCCTTTGTTGATTCATACTTGTAATGTGGTTGCTTTTATTTAGATGGTAGATGCAAGTCCTGAGGGCATAGTGGATATAACCAGTCTGACTGAAGCAAACACAGGTGAGAAACGAAAAAGAGAAGGAAGATTAAGATCTATTGTTTGGCAACACTTCACGAAGCTAATAAAGGAGGATGGAACTTGTGAGAAATGCAAGTGTAATCATTGCCATAAACTTTTTACTTCTTCAACCCGAAGTGGAACTACTCATTTGCTTCGTCATATAAGTGAAGGAATATGTCCTGTATTTAAGAAAGTCAAAAAGGAAAATTCGCCAACAGTTTTCAGCTATATGAGTGGTAGCATAGACCGAAAAGTTGGTATTAACCCTTGGAAGTTTGATCAAGAACTGGGTCAAGCATCCATTGAACAGTCAATTGATGCACATGATGATTTGTTGTCATTGGGATTAGATGATATTGAACGTCAAACATGCACTACATCAGAAGGTGACTATGGTCGCCAAACATCGATGCCTGTATCTTATAAACTTCCGCAGCAACCTGCCGTGAAGTCTCAGCCTATTGCAGCATCATGGATGAGTGAGTTGAGGAGTTGTGTAGGTAAACTCGTTGAACTCACAAATGAACGAGTGTCAAAGCCTAGCGTGGATAAGGCTTGTGTGACTGTTAGTACACCCGATTTATCTATAGCTTCTGTTGTGAAGTGCTTGAATGAGATGGAGGATATCCCACAATCAAGTGCGATGTATTTAGATGCTTTGGATATCGTAAGGGATCCAGAAGAAAGAGAGTGTTTCATTTGTTTAAACCCAGAGCCGCGTAGGAGATGGCTGCAAAGGATGTTACATCGTCGTTTTCCCTTGCGCTATAGCACGGATGTTTGACCAACTGTAAGTACTCAACAACCAATTGCTATTTCTAATACAAGAAGGAAATATCAAAGCTTTGGTTCTTGACATATATTGTCATGATCTACTGTACTGTACAATTTCTGTTGTTTCAAATGAGAATACATACTAGAAAAACTGAAAATATTTGGAAGCTTATTAATTGTGCTATCTGAATATCAAGAATAAAGAAGATTTATTAGCTATATCTAATGCTAGGCCCCTAGTTTTTCTTGTTCTTGGTATGAACTCAGTAGGGAGGCTTAGGCTACCAACGATCAATCTTGTATGGCTACTTCATTAGTCCATTAACGTTCGTACAATAATAGCTTTGGGAAAATTACATTGTATAACTGCTATCAATATATATATATATAACAACATACCTAGTATTATCCCACACCCGTGGGTTCTGAGGAGGGTAGTGTGTACTCAGATCTTACCCCTACCTTGTGAGGATAGAGAAATTGTTTCAAGTAGACCCTCGGCTCAGGATATATATATATATACACACACACACATATTCTGTATGTTATATACAAAAATTATACAAATTTTATGCAATTTTTCGACTACAACATATAAATAGTTTCTGGCGTGAGCTAAAAGTGATAATACCTCAATATCTTTCTTATTATTACCTATATCAACTCAGATTAACTAATTAGGATAAAATATTGAACTGTGGGTAACTTTGAGTTTGACCTCTTCTCTTATATTTTTGTTTTCTTTTAAAATGATACAATGGTGGTGTCGGAAATCGCGTAAATTCTAGTAGTGAAATATTATTTTAAGTAGGAATGGCCGGCGGTGCGAGTGCGGGGCGGGTTCCGCGCAACTTAAACCCGCCCCGCATTTTTTTTAAAAATAAAATTTTTTCTTTTTTAGAAAGCTAGACTTAAATCTGATTTTTTTTAACAAAACAATTAATTATATCCAAATTGTTCTTAAATTCCCATCTTTTGCCTCTAAATCCAGTGGTTTTTCCTATAGAACAATTAAACTCCACCCTCAAATCCATAAATCTCCGTAGAAAACCATCCAAAATTCAGTTCCTCCATAGGTAACACAAAACTACCCGCCAACACCATCCAAAACGCAATTACTGTGAACAATTAATTTTTGACCACACTCAAATGTTATACTATTTTAGTGTAAATATTTCTTTT
>ML375952.1:0-48351 GCA_005239525.1 Nicotiana knightiana | reverse complement strand
TTTGATAGTTTGAATTCTTAGTTGATTATTGATGATTAATCCATGATTGCATATGCAATTGCCCAAATGGCCATGAATAAGTGTTTAAAATCTGGTATTCACACAATTTTTTTTGCAACTTTTCGATGATTCCAAAAGGGAGAAGATAGGTTGTGCTCTAAACATGTGATATTTATAACCTAATGAAACTGGTTCTTTGTGATAAATGCTTAATACTCTTATATGTGTCAATGTTGGACTAAGCTGAAACAGGCCTGAAGCACAAAGTTTGACATCATCAAAAAGGGGGAATTTGTTAGCCCAAGAAAGGAAATAGTTTTGAAGATTGACAAAGGAACTCCGAGATGAACAGGTCCATCACATGTGACATAGACCAGCAGAGTTAAAGGCACATGAGATGCACATGCATGAGATAAATGTATTCTGGTAAAATTGAGATATCTTCTGATCGAAAAGATTGAAAAAACGAAATTAGAGAAGGAATCCTTATTCAATAAGAATAGAATCTAAGATAAGGAGGGATTTAGAGTTGAGTTTGACTAGAACTCTTCTTCCAAGGAAGAGTTGCATTAGGATTCTAGGTAATTCCTTATCTACTAACTCCTATAAATTGCAGATTGTTCTTATTGTATAGAGACGCACAAAAACAAAAATTTATCAAGAACTGAGAGCAAAATTCATGAAGAAATTTTGCAACCAGTTGGAGCCAAATTGGAGAGTGCGAATCTAGAGCTACTTGAACCAGCTAGAAGAACCAGTTCCATCTGTTGTCTTTTAGTCTAGTTTATTTGTAGTAGGTGATTACAAATTGTACCTTTCAACTTTATTTAGAAGCAATTATAATAGGTACTGAGTGTTCAAGTTATAGTTAACTTGAAGTTTGTCGCAAATAGCTAGAGGCTAGTTTGCCACAAAGGGTTAGAGTTAATCCTTAGGTTTACAAAAGAGTTTATTTTGTAAATGTTGTTTGGCTTATTGTTGTAGTGAAGTGTTTGGAGAAAATCCTACTGAGTAGTAGGTCGTGGTTTTTCACCTTTTGAGACAGGTGTTTTCCAGGTAAAAATCTCTGTGTTCTTTACTTTTCTGCATTTATTATCCCGCAACAGTATGAGTTGGAACACATAGAAGAACCAAGTCCTTCTGTAACGACAACACTCGAAAATTGAACACCACACAAATCCCCCCCCCCCCCCTTCTTGTGTTGTATTGACGTATAAAACATCAAATAGACAATAAAGCACAGAGACTAAGTGTAGGGATAGTCATGTTGAGGACAGGGGTCTAATTACAAAGAATTATTCATGCCAATTGAAGTTAGTGGACATAAGAGATAAGGGCACTAAACAAAAAAGTAGACATATTGGTTTAAGCGATAAATAGACTGGAAACTTAAACAGGAATAGCATGTTGATTAAAGCAATAAACATGGAAGAATGAACTTAAACATCCATGAAAAGCAGTAAACAAGAAAGAATGTAGCATTAAGTACATAAGCGATTGAACTAGTGCAGAAGAGACATAGACCATGGAGCAACAAATAATCATATAGGTTTGAACTTCATAATGACATTAGAGATAGAAACATACCAATTAAGGAAGCAAAAGAAAAAGGTAAAGTAGGAAGGATTCAACAGTCTAGCCTTGTCTTTCAGCCGGCTAGACAAGCGATGAACACAAGTAGCAAAAAGAGAGATGAGAGAAAGTTTTTGTCTATGTGTTTTAACTACTGTCCGTCCCTTTCAGAGGCAGAATGAGAGTGTCTATATAGCACTTAGGGAGTAAAACAAATAAGGTAAAAGAAATCAAGGTTCAATCAATTAGAATCAGTCAACTAATCACAAAACCAATTCATATAGGAAGTCCGGAAAAGACCCCTTTAATTGGAGGATAGTCAATTAATGGTCATAACTGGGTTTAATTAAAGTAATAAATCAAAATCATACCATATAAGGAATCAGTCAAGTCCCAAACTGCATTGATAGCTAATTAAGGCAAGTAAAAATAGGGAAACATGTCACAAATAAGGAAACCAGTAAAATCCCACCACATTGATTTTAACAGGGTCATTAATAGGAAACAATAAGTAAAATCTTCAAAGAATACTGATTTTATGGGAAAGAATTACTCGGATTCCCTAAATAGAAATCAACTAAGTAAAAATAAATACAGGAGTTAACAAGAAAAGCAGGTTCGAACAATTAATATAGATCAATTATGGAAAAATCTCCAAAGAACACTAGGTTTAACAGAGAAATATTTAAGTCCAAAAGATGGAATAAATTAATATGATTGGCATCACAGAAATTACCAAAATATCGAAATAAAATTGAAGAAACTAGTATATCACACAGAAACGTCTAGGGTTTGAACATTCATGCGAAAATTAGTCAAGATGATGAAGGAACAATTAATTAAACACCGAGAAGTTAGAAAAATATTTGAAGAACAGTTTGGGATGAACCCTAGTTTAGAAAGAGTGATTAAAAATCGAAATAGTTAATTAGAACAAGGAATTTTTAAAGGAAAACACTTAATAATACTTGAACCACCTCAGATCTATACAAATCTGAGAAGAATCGACAGTATCGAACTAAGGTTTTCAGAAAATAGTAGAGGTGATGAGAATCGGTCAAGAAACCATGCATTCGCGCCAAAAACAAGAGTAAATCCATACTTACAAATGAAAATGGCCTGAGATCGGCCGGTAAACAAGTTTCAAACCCAGACAGGTTGGATTTCCTTGAGATCTTCTCTGACTCATGAAATCAAAGAGCCAGGGAGTATAGGAGACCAGTGGTGGTCGGAGTGTGTACGAAAACTCCATAGACGAGAGCTTCTTGCCGGTGATGGCAATTAGGCTTTAGGTTGGGTTGAGAGAGAATGGAGAGATTAGGGGAGATAATGACCACCGAGGGAAGAGAATGAAAGGAGTTAGGGCTTAGGTTAGGATTAATATGGTAAGGGCCAACGTGGACCGTTGATCTAAAAGATCAACGGCCACGATTGAAGATGGGTTATCAGGTCGGGTAAGCATATTGCGCTTTAAGGGGTTTGGGCTAGTTTTATTAAGGGGTTTGGGATAGTATCAAAAGGGTTAAATCTGAAATAAAAAGGGCTATTTGTTAAATACTCCAATAATTGATAAAAAAATAATTTATAAAATAATTAACAGACTACAAAATAATTTTCATGCATAGAAATGTTTTAAAATGATTTTTTTTTTAAATGGAACATGCTACTTTCTGGTAAAATAATGTAATAATGCATGCACGGGCTATAATTGCAAAGTTATTGCAATTGTAAACCAAAGAGTGTAAATGTGGCTATTTGTGCGATAATTTAAGCCTAATATAAATATAAATAGCAATATTAAGCCATGAAATTGTTATAAAGTCATTTGTGATGTAATTTTTAATTATTTATATAAATAAAATACTGGGATAAATTAATTGAAAATCCCTAAAATGTAAAAACTTATGAAAAAATTTCAATTGATGCTAATGCATAGTTTTGAAGGTATATATGCATTTGAAAAATATAATAGGAAAAAATTGGATATCAACATGGGTGTCAGTGTATTACCTACCCATTCAAGGTCTGGCTCACCCAAAACATGAAATATGGCTGCCTTTGCTCGGCAATCAACTGTGGCATAGCAAGCTGCCAACCAATGAATGCCTATGATACCATCAAAATCCATCATCTCTAGCTCAACTAGGTCGGCTGAGGTCTAACGATTACAAACTGTCACCGTACAACATCGGTAAACCCGTCTAGCAATAATTGGTTCACCGACCAATGTAGATACCGCAAAATGATCACTTAGTATGTCACGACCCAAAATGCATAAGTTATGATGGCGCCGGACACCACTGTCAGGCAAGCCAAATCCTTAATTAGTTGAAATACATTCATGTTTTAACATTTTCGAAATCGTTACCTTTCCTTGCATTTCATAATCAAATAAATAAATTTTCGTAAATTAAAAATACGACATCGAATAAAATTCTGTTATTTAAAAACAGTGATCTAAAGATTTCACTTAAACAATTATCCCAGTACATATCCCAGAACCCAGTGTCACAAGTACATGAACAACTTATAAGAATTTTACAAATACCACAAAGTTTGTCTGAAATACAATTTGGACAAGGGATTTAAAATAAAATAATACGGTAGGAGGGAGACTCTGTCAGCTACGGAACGCCTCCGGATGATGCAGTCCGTCCAAGTCTCCAAATCAACCACTATGCTATGTAGGTACCTGTGCAACAAAATGCACAGAAAGTGTAGTATGAGTACAAAAACAACGTGTATTCAGTAAGTCGCCCGCCTAACCTCAGAGAGGTAGTGACGAGAGGTCAATTTAGACACTTACTAAAGGTCCATTTAAATATTCAAAAGTGACACTAAGCATGGTTTTATCATAGGCAATTTATGAAACAGGATTTAAACATCCTTCACTTTCGTTCACATTTAACACTTTATATCTTCGTCATATTAACAATTAATCAACATGGTGATTTAATCAAATAATAATAATTCAACGGAAGGAACAACTTCTTCCAAAAGTCTTTTTGATAACTTTAAAATCCCTATTATTTCAATTGACAACTTAATATTTCAGGCCAGAAATCAGGCAAATATCATAGCAACTACGCAACAATATCATGCGCAAGCAACGCCGAGGGTCGAACGACGCGAACCAACAATAATAAAATATGCACTGCCGAGGGGTCGACCGGCTCGAACCATAGATGCATTTATCTGCCCCGCTCGCTGATCGATCATGCGACGCGGTTAACATAATACGGCTAGCATGCTCGCGAATCATACATGCGACTCAGTTGCTCATATGAATACATACACAAATACAGGATCTTCCTGCTCGCGAATCACTCAAGCGACTCAGGCACCCAAAGTTACACATATCCACATAATAAATTCGTATTTTATCAAGAAAACATGTTTTTTTCCAGGAAAGTGGTAAAATATTTATTAAAAGAAACATGAAATATAGGTTTTGAAATCTTTGTTTTTGAAACTCATTTGTCAAGCTTAGTGATACTCCATGATACAACCCAGTCCAGGTACACATATATTCACAGCAGAAACAATTCTCTTTTTAGAAGGTTAACAACATGAGCTCTAGCTTTCCTTTAGACATTAAATTACGTTTTCGGTCATTTTAGCAGTTTAATATTACATGCAGGGTTACAGGTACACACATAAGGCATGCTAGTGGGTCTTAGGCTACTCGGACATGGCATAATAGTAGCTACGCACGGACTCCCGTCACCTCGTGCGTACTTAGCCCCCGAAGATAATAGCATATACTGAATTAATTCACCTAGGGGGGACGATTCCCCCTCACAAAGTTAGAAATGAGACTTACCTCGCTACGAAATTCCAATACCGGCTTCCAAGCCCTTCCGATGACTCCAACGGACGCACAACGCTTCGAAACTACCACATAACAGAAAAGCAATGAAAATTCATCCTAATACTCACAACAAATCATACTTTCCCAACCCCGCTTGGAGAAATGACCAAAATGCCCTCGGGCCCACGTGCCCGTAATTCGAAATTTCTCGAAGATACATTCTACCCATAGCCTTACTAACTCAAATATATAACTTACTCAAATATTCATGCTCAATTCGTGGCTAAAATCCAAATTTACATTTTCTAGATTTTTCTTCAAAAACCCCAATTTCCTACATATTTTCATGCCTAATCCATGCATATAATCTTGTATTTAACTTACAACCGGGAGGAATTTACGTACCTTGACAATGCATGAAGGAATCCTCTCTTGAAGCCTCCCCAAAATCGCCTAAGCCATGAGAAAAATGAAGACAATGAACCAAATTTCTTATTTTAAAACATTCTACCCAGGTCGACCTGCGGTCCTTCCTCCGCACCTGCGATCCCGCAGATGGGACCAAATCTCCCGCACCTGCGATTTTCCTCAACTTCAGCCCAAATCGAACCTGCGCCCCACTGTCCGCACCTGCAGCTTCGCAAGTGCGGAAAATCCATCGCACTTGCGGTCCCCAGCCAAGCCTACCCACTCTCGCACCTGCGGCGCCCAAGCCGCACCTGCGGCCAAATCCTCGCAGGTGCGGTTACACCAAATGACAGCAGCTTCAGCCCCTTTTCCAACTTCAACTTTGATCCGTTAACAACCTGGAATCCACCCGAGGCACCCGGGACCCTGTCCAATTATACCAACCTGTCCCAAAATATGACACGGACTTGCTCGAGCCCTCAAATCACATCAAACAACGCCGAAATCACGAATCGCACTCAAATCCAATTCTTTAAGAACTTAGAATTTCAAACTTCTTCATCCGATGTCGAACCTATCAAATCACGTCCGATTGACCTCAAATTTTGCGTACAAGTCATATTCAACATTACGGACCTACTCCAACTTCCGGAATCGCATTCCGACCTCGATATCAAAACCTCCACTTCCGACCGGATTTCCCAAAAACCTTCAAATTCCTNGGTTATCCAAAACCCGATCCGGACATACACCCAAGTCCGAAATCATCATACGAACCTGCTGGAACCTTCAAATCCTGATTCGAAGTTCGTTTACTCAAAATTCCAATCTTAGTTGATTTATCCAACTTAAGGCTTCTGAAATGAGAATTTTCTTTCCAAATCAATTCTAAACTTCCTGGAATTCAATTCTGACCATGCCTATGGGTCATAATACCTTAAATGAAGCTACTCACGACTTCAACCCGCTGAACGACACGCTAGAAATCAAAAGGATCGGTCGGATCGTTACATTCTCCACCACTTAAACCGACGTTCGTCCTCGAAGGTGCCAAGAACTGCTCTGGAGTTACCTGAAATCATTGTTTAACATCTCGAGCACCTACCGGTGCTACCACAACCCAGTCGAGCACAATAGCTTGTTCAAATCAGGAGATTTCTTCTTTATCCATATAATAAGCTCAGAATTCATTCAAACACCTGAAATTTCTCTAGCCATGCCTAGTTTCAATATATATAAGCACTGCATCAACTAGCACACGATATACCAGATCATAATTGCATACCCTTGCTGAATCGGCACCATGCACCGCATAACTCATCGTATGACCATAACAACCCTCCCTGAACCTTATTAGCCAGGGTCCACGAATCTAATGCTCATGATGCACCTCATAACAATTATATAGACATCCTGCTATAATGCTGGCGATACAACCACAACGGAGGGAATGCGTAGAAATTCACAACCAACTGCAGAGTTAACAAATCCTTGAATACCTCATCTTGACTAGAATCATCACTTTCATTATGAACTTGAATGATAGTATTTATTCTTTAATATACACTTCACATAACCTCATCACACTGATCCCAGATCCGATAATCTCGTCTCACCCAGTACGAACTGCTCAGACAGCAAGTCACCCCAAACATGGCTAACAGCCTCACATGATAGCGCATCGGCCAATAGGCCATAACTCAAACATGATAATAAGAAACGACGCAGGACGGAACTAATCAGCTCACGCAACTAATATGAATTCTTACCAGAAAATGGGAAATAACCCACAAGAAAATAAATACATATTAACCATTCTCATCATCACACTGTTGCGGCGTGCAACCCGATCCGAATAACATAAATTTACATAAGAAGATATATATACGGAGCTGATTTGCTCACTATTACGAATTACTGAATATCGATCACAAGCACGCTAAGTGCATAATACCATCCTGGGGAGACTGATAAAGCCATAGGCTACAAACTCAAGCACAACTGAGGTGCGATAATATATATATATATATATATATATATATATATATTCTGGATCTCAAGAACTGTCCTGCTCACATAACATCCCCGCTATGCGGGACCTCAACACATGAGAAATTATCAAGTCGTTTCACAACTCGTACGGCACAATCACAATAACACATAAATTTGACGAAGACGGAACAACACCTGTTGTTCTAATATATTTCCATGAAAATCGCTCTACTGAAAGGAACATGCCTGGATCACACGGAGCCCATAATCATATTTAAATCCATCCACAAACATTGAGCCACCTTGCTCGCACCAAACTTAGCTATTAGCTTTTACCTAGGTCCACATTAACCCGCTTTTTCTCATAATACACGAGAACAACCATCATCACCGGGACTAACACCCCATAATCCATAATCAACTAAACCGAACGCCCTCCAGGCGTAAATTCTCAATTAAGCAATATTGCACTTCTTTATACTCAGTCCAGATCTGAAATCCATCAAGTGACTACATGTCACACTTTATACAATCTTTTCGCGGTCATGCTTCCACGACCTTCCACACAAGGCAACAAGTCTTCCATCCATAACACCGACCACACTGAGACCGCAAAACACATCAAGAACCCATGACTAGGGTACAAAGCCTCTTTCACCGAATATCAATCTCAGGTGACACTGAAGATAATACCAGCTTACTCTGAACTTTCAAACCATTTGTCTTGCTCTTCCGAGCTCATGACATCCTCATAAACATCGGGCCTAAATCTCGATTCTTACTCACAGTTGCATACTGCTTTCCGCACTTAACATACCAACATGAGGTAGCGCAAGAATTCCATCATAACTTTCGAACAACCAATAGGGTGAACACTTCATCATATTGAAACTTTTTGCTTGACTCAATTCAAGAGTACCATCTCATCACACGAGTGAATTCCCATTATCACCCAATCATGCAAATCTTAAGTGGTAGTCTATACCACCATAATCCTTCCGGGGTCCACCTATACCTGACATGCCATAGCACTCAAATGCTCCCACATAAAATCCGTTACGACGGTCGACAAGCCCCGCACACACCGACACAAACCACATGCATAAGCAAATCACATCAAAGGAACTGATCACTGCCGCAAATGTGCCATTTCAACCATGGCTAATCAATCTATCTTCTCTTAATCATCATCAATTGCTTCAGGAATAATAACAACTTCCTTCAACCCATAGCAACTCAACCCTCACTCATCCCGAGTGACCATGATTCACGAGACTATGCTGCCCAAATCCCGCAACCCATCTCATACCCTTCTAATAATCTTTTCTTCAACCCGGAGTCTATTTCTCTCACTCTTTCAATATTCTCCTACATGCTAAAAAATATCATGGAACATTCCAAACTTCCTCACTTTTCTCAGAGATTACTCTGCAAAAGCTCGATTCTCGATCATACTGCTGCCTGAAATCCTTAATTGCCGCATTCTTAACTTTTGAACTCACTAGGACCGCTATTGAGAGTCACCCACTCTGACTGGCCCTGAATACAATCAACCCCAAGGCTCTCCTAGCACAGGAACACCTTTTTCAATGAAACAAGTGACTGAGTCGCTATCCTTACAACTCGCCCATGCCTTAAGCATAAATTCTGAATCTTCCAAAGCCTAACCCTGATCTGACAGGGCCAACTTTTGCACATATTCATCAAATCCCACGCATAATTACCATTTTAATCCTTTTTCCTTAGCTAAAATAACTTGCCAACATGCCGACAATCCGCTACCCTATGCGAAGACAACCCTACATCCCAACTGCATATGGTGGGACTCCCCCACTTAGCCCGAAGCTACTCCTTGCACCACTCTAGACCATGCTGAGATCCTTCCTCCTTTGATAACACGATATTGCTCAACCAATCCGTCCAATTCTTCCAAATTCCCTTGCTAGAACTCCCTAAATACTCGAATTTTCTAGCATTATTCACACATTATATCTCCTACCGACTAGCCACTAGAACCCCTCACAGAACCTACCAACCCCGCCATTGCTAACCTATCCCCAAAAGACAACCCACCTGTGGAAATCACCCGCGGAAACCTCCCAACGACTATGAAATGCACGCTCTCTGCGAACTCAATACCCCATCCTACCCCATGCTCCATTCACCAACTTACTAGTCCGTCCACTCCTCATGGACATCCATTAAATGTGCGACAATATCTCCAAATTCCAAATTGTGTTGTCGCTCCCCCACTTTGAGACTGCTCGACTTCCGCTTCTTACACCTGGCCTCCTAGAAATGGAACCACCGCCTAGCCTTATTCCAGGATCATTCTTTGTAGCTCTCAAACCAACAGATCACCACGACTTCAAGCTCTCCGAAGATTATCTTTCTCTCGCTGCCTTCGTTATCAACACTTATCCGGTACTGAACCCTCGGACCTCGCGATCTCTGCCAACCATTTTCTTCAATACTTCTTCTCAACACTCTGACCCCACGCAACCGAATGAACCATAGCACCGACAAACTTAACACATTCCATTCGATCAATGGCAATGACTACACGTCACAGGTGCATATCCCATCACGCTTAAAGACACCAAGTCTTACTATCTCATCAACCCCAACCAGACCATTCATAACCCAAAATGCCATTCCTCTGCCGGCACAAAAGCACTGAAATCTCGAAATCACGCTCTGAGGTGACCTCCCTTCAAACCATTCATCTCTCCCAACATACGGGCAAACGTTCTATACTCATATCGACATCGCGCGACAATCAATTGTAACCATCATTACTACCCGAGCATAGCCTCAAGGCTCCCATAAACACAGTTACTTAGCTGAAACAACACATTACCCTTTCATAGGGCCGTAACAACAACCACGGCCATTTACACATGGAAGCATCTCGAATTACATTCGTAGCACCATTTCCATTCCTCAATTCCTAATCCATAGCAAGCGCTTCACGGCGCGTAAGATTGAGTAGGAATGAACATAGGCATAAGCCTCAAAGGAATCAACTCGCACGATGGAGAAACAATAAGGGAAGTACTCCTAACATCCCTGTAGCCTCTCGAAGATGAGTACAGACGTCTCCGTACCGATCCTCAAGACTGTACTAGACTTGGTCATGACTCGTGAGACCTACGGGAACCTAGTGCTCTGATACCATGTTGTCACGACCCAAAATCCATAAGTCGTGATGGCGCCGTACACCACTGTCAGGCAAGCCAAATCCTTAATTAGTTGAAACACATTCATGTTTTAACATTTTTGAAACTGTTACCTTTACTTGCATTTCATAATCAAATAAATAAATTTTCGTAAATTAAAAATACGACAGCGAATAAAATTCTGTTATTTAAAAACAGTGATCTAAAGATTTCACTTAAACAATTATCCCAGTACATATCCCAGAACCCGGTGTCACAAGTACATGAGCAACTTCTAAGAATTTTACAAATACCACAAAGCTTGTCTAAAATACAATTTGGACAAGGGATTTAAAATAAAATAATACAGTAGGAGGGAGATTCTGTCAGCTACAGAACGCCTCCGGATGATGCAGCCCGTCCAAGTCTCCAAATCAACCACTGTGCTATGTAGGTACCCGTGCAACAAAATGCACAACAAGTGTAGTATGAGTACAAAAATAATGTGTATTCAGTAAGTCGCCCGCCTAACCTCAGAGAGGTAGTGATGACATGTCAATTTAGACACTTACTAAAGGTCCATTTAAATATTCAAAAGTGACACTAAGCATGGTTTTATCATAGGCAGTTTATGAAACAGGATTTAAACATCCTTCACTTTCGTTCACATTTAACACTTTATATCTTCGTCATATTAATAATTAATCAACATGGTGATTTAATCAAATATTTATAATTCAACGGAAGGAACAACTTCCTCCAAAAGTCTTTTTGATAACTTTAAAATCCCTGTCATTTCAATTGACAACTTAATATTTCAGGCCAGAAATCAGGCAAATATAATAGCAACTACGCAACAATATCATGCGCAAGAAACGCCGAGGGTCGAACGGCGCAGACCAACAATAATAAAATGTGCACTGCCGAGGGGTCGACCGGCTCGAACCATAGATGCATCTATCTGCCCCGTTTGCAAATCGATCATGCGACGCGGTTAACATAATACAGCTAGCCTGCTCGCGAATCATGCATGCGACTCAGGTGCTCATATGAATACATACACAAACACAGGGTCTTCCCGCTCGCGAATCACTCAAGCAACTCAGGCACCCAAAGTTACACATATCCACATAATAAATTCGTATTTTATAAAGAAAACAGTTTTTTTTTCTCAGGAAAGTGGTAAAATCTTTATTAAAAGAAACATGAAATATAGGTTTTGAAATCTTTATTTTTGAAACTCATTTTTCAAGCTTAGTGATACTCCATGATACAACCCAGTCCAGGTACACATATATTCACAGCAGAAACAATTCTCTTTTTAGAAGGTTAACAACATGAGCTCTAGCTTTCCTTTAGACATTAAATTACGTTTTCGGTCATATTAGCAGTTTAATATTACATGCAGGGTTACAGGTACACACATAAGGCATGCTAGTGGGTCCTAGGCTATCCGGACATGGCATAATAGTAGCTACGCACAGACTCCCGTCACCTCATGCGTACTTAGCCCCTGAAGATAATAACATATACTGAATTAATTCACCTAGGGGGGACAATTCCCCCTCACAAAGTTAGAAAGGAGACTTACCTCGCTCCGAAATTCCAATACCGGCTTCCAAGCCCTTCTGATGACTCCAACGGACGCACAACGCTCCGAAACTACCACATAACGGCAAAGCAATAAAACTTCATCCTAATACTCACAACAAATCATACTTTCCCAACCCCGCTTGGAGAAATGACCAAAATGCCCTCGAACCCACGTGCCCGTAATCCGAAATTTCTCGAGGATACATTCTACTCATAGCCTTACTAACTCAAATATATAATTTACTCAAATATTCATGCTCAATTCGTGGCTAAAATCCAAATTTACATTTTCTAGATTTTTTCGCCTAAGCCACGAGAAAAATGAAGACAATGAACCAAATTTCTTATTTGAAAACATTCTGCCCAGGTCGACATGCGGTCCTTCCTCCGCACCTGCGGTTTTCCTCAACTTCAGCCCAAATCGCACCTGCGCCCCACTATCTGCACTTGCAGCTTCGCAGGTGCGGAAAATCCATCGCACCTGCGGTCCCCAGCCAAGCCTGCCCACTCTCGCACCTGGGGCGTCCAACCCGCACCTGCGGACAAATCCTCGCAGGTGCGGTTACACCAGATGACTGCAGCTTCAGCCCCTTTTCCAACTTCAACTTTGATCCGTTAATCACCCGGAACCTACTTGAGGCCCCCGGGACCCCGTCCAGTTATACCAACCTGTCCCAAAACATGACACGGACTTGATCGAGCCCTCAAATCACATCAAACAATGCCAAAATCACGAATCGCACTCAAATCCAATTCTTTAAGAACTTAGATTTTAAACTTCTTCATCCGATGTCGAGACCTATCAAATCACGTCCGATTGACCTCAAATTTTGCGCACGAGTCATATTCAACATTACGGACCCTACTCCAACTTCCGAAATCGCATTCCGACCTCGATATCAAAACCTCCACTTCCGACCGGATTTCCCAAAAGCCTTCAAATTCCTATCTTTAGCCAAATGACTCCAAAATGACCTACGGACATCCAAATTCACTTCCGATCACGCTCCCAATTCCAAAATCACCATACGGAGCTATTTCCAGGCTCGGAATCCCAAACAAACATCAACCTCACTGATATGCACTTCAAGCCCAAATTCATGAAATCCTTCTAAAATGCTGACTTCCACAATATACGCCGAAGCGCTCCCAGGTTATTCAAAACCCGATCCGGACATACACCCAAGTCCGAAATTATCATACGAACCTGCTGGAACCTTCCAATCCTGATTCGGAGATCGTTTACTCAAAATTCCAATCTTAGTTGATTTCTCCAACTTAAGGCTTCTGAAATGAGAATTATCTTTCCAAATCAATTTTAAACTTCCTGGAATTCAATTCCGACCACGCCCACGGGTCATAATACCTGAAACGGAGCTACTCACGACTTCAACCCGCTGAACGACATGCTAGAACTCAAAACGACCGGTCGGGTCGTTACATAGTATTTCAAGCACTATACTAAACTTCCCCGCGACAAATGGGGTAATAAAAAGTAAATATTGGGTCTATCAAGGCATAAGCATCATGAGAGCAAATGGTTAATATACCTTTCACAATGTCTGGTGAAGACTCCTGGTCCTGTCGAACCGCTAATGCATAGATACGGTTCTGGTTACCACCTGAATTGGAACCTCTACCTCTGCCTCAACCTCTACCAGCAGAAGACTGAGACTCGCTCCCTAAAGGATGCACGGACATAGATGATCTTGTTGTTGAACTCGCTAGTTGTGCCATACCCCCAGAATCTCTATTTGGGCACTCTCGCATCATATGCCCGGGATGCCCATATGTATAACAATCATCGGAACTTGATCGACATTGGCCCAAGTGCCCTCTACCACAGATGTCACACCGCGTCATAAATGACCATATTTGCCCTGAACCTCATTGTTGCTGCAAACTCAACGCCCGTGAGATCTCACCTGGTCCTGACTGAGTATAGCGGTCATACCTGTAACCCTGTAGCTGAGGTGGCGAAGGCCTAGGTGGCCGTCCGAAGTACTAAGGCCTATAATTACCCTGAGACTGCTCCTGAGACTGGCAAATCTCATCCTCTTATACTACCCTTGCTCAGTCTTCTTTGTACCCTGCTGCCGACACCTACCCCTTTTTATATTCTGGGCGAATGCTTGAATTCGAGAGATATCCATACTATCCTGCAATGCAGCGGTGGCACATGCCTCAGTCAACTCTGGGGCCAACCCTGCTATAAACCTGTGGATCATGTCCTTCATAGTAGCAATTATGGATGGTGCATATCTGGCCAATGAGTAAAAACAATGACTATACTCTCGAACACTCATATTGCCTTGCTTGAAGGCTAGAAATTGATCGACTCGAGCATGTCGGATCTCCCGCAGTAAGTAATGGTCAAGGAAGGCATCTGAAAAATTCTCCCAAACAGCTGGAGGTGCATCGCGTCCATTGGACCTCTCCCATCCCTCGTACCAAAGGATGGATATATCTCGGAGTCGAAAAGCTGCTAGCTCAATTTCCTCTTTCTCCGTGGCATGCATACCCTGAAAGATCCTCTAAAGTTGATCTATAAAATCCTACGGGTCCTCCCTCTGATCTGTCCCCGTAAACTTTGGGAGACTCAAAGAAATAAACTCTCGGACCCTTAAACTCCCAGACCCCTTAGAAGACCATGCACTAGCTGATGCCCTAGCCTGTTGTCGGGTAGCTACCAACTGTGTCAACAAATGCACCGCACTCTTCAAGTCCTGATCTGATGGGAGTGGATGGGGAACTGGATGTGCGATATCCCTGGGAGTCTCCTCAGGTTGAGGAGCCGTTAATGGCTGAGTATGGGTCTTGCCCCGGGCCTCAGACTGGGCCCCATCTACTGGGAGTACCTTGTTGGTCCCCTCACATGCTGTTGTATCACTCCTATGGCTAACCGTAGTCTTCCTAGTCACCGTCATCTGTGTATGCAAACACCAACACATAAGTTTAACACAAATTTTCTATAACTCAATTCTATAACACGATATAGATTTGAAAGAAGGGTTACCAACTCTTAAATTCCTTGTAGTTCCCTGCTTATATAATGTGGTGCACAACACATCTATAAACAAGACTCCATTAGACACGGCTTGTAAACTCCCTAAGACAGAACTGCTCTGATACCAAGTTTTTCACACCTGAGGGGCGAGACAGGCACTCGTGCCTCACTTAACTTAGCGTACCAACTTACGACTTAGGGACTCTGAACATACAATGTCATACTTTGGCCATGGGACCACATTGCAAGACAAATTTCGAAGCAAAATATAAAACTAAACGGAACTAGCTCTGATTAAACATCAATATAAAGCTCAGTCGACAAGGCTGTCATAACTACTACAGCTAACAAACCAACAAAATATACATTCAAGGCTCACAAACCCAACATACTGCATTAACTGATAGGATATGTCTACAAGTCTCTACTGATGGATGTACTGCAGTCAGAACAGGGCCCTGACCTACCTATAATATATAAACAATATGTACTCAAAACCCTAGATCCGGAAACTCCGAAGGACGTGGAGCTTACCGATCAAGATGAACTCGGAAAACACCTACTGAGGAGGTCTATCCGTCTGTCTATTTGAACCTGCACGCATGAAATGCAGCGTCCCCAGAAAAAGGGACGTTAGTACAATATAATGTACCGAGTATGTAAGGAAATGAAATAACTGAAAGCTGAAACTGAACTGATAATATAATAACTGAAAGTAACTAGGAGTTAAAGATGATCTGATGATATACTTACCTGCTGATAATGACTCAACTCTCTCAATATAGTAAGTAAAATAAATGTTCGGCCCTATAAGGCTCGGTACGTGTAATTGCTCGGCCGTAGTAGGATCGCTCGTAGGCACTCAATACTAGGCTAGGTATGTCGGCCATTCTAGGCTCGCTCATAGGTGCTGACCACAATAGACTCTGTATATAACTTACCATCTGACCAGATATTTCCCAATAGGGGCATGTCCATTGATTATAGCTCGTGTGGTGAAAATACTGTAATATTGTATATGTGTATATATATATATATATATATATATATAGAGAGAGAGAGAGAGAGAGAGAGAGACCCTCTACTCTGGACTAGAAGAAGACAATACTTAACTGAATGTAATGTCCCTATAAGGGAGAATACTGTAACTTATGAGACTAGGATAATGTACATAAGTTCAGTAATACGAACTTCTCTTTATGTCTCGTTATCAAACTCGTGTAGTTACGGGATCATACCAAAATGAAGGAAAGGTTTACCCTTAACATACCTTATCACGATCACCAAGTTTAACTCGTCTCTTCTCACCTTAATCTACAACAATGATAATACTACTATCATTAAGTTACGAAAGGTACAACTATCGCACAATGAACGACAAACTTATTTTGTATTAAAACGTGCAACATCTCCCCTATAATCCTTACTTTTTCCAAATTCAAGATAACACCAACAACACAAGAACACAACAATATCAACATATAAAAATTATTTTCCAACCTTATATACACCACAAAATACTACAAAATAGCCCAACACACCTCAATCTCTTCATATACAAAACGACCACCGTAGTAGTGTCAAACAACCCGAAAATGTTACGACGAACGACTAGCCCACCACCCTGCATTTATGTGGTGTTTCTCCACACCCTCTCACCTTCAAAACTCCATAAAACATTAGAAAAACACGCAATCCAACATCAACACAAAACAATCTGCTACAAGTGAATAACTCGAACTTACGACTTCTGATCACCGTCTCATGAGTTCTTACCATTATAGAACGACTTTTCATACATCTCCAGCAGAAAAAATAGATGAAAGAGAGTAGTAAACTTATCTTATGTGTTGAATAACTCATCTCCTATCTTGGTTGTTCAAACTCTAGGTTTTACCTCTAACTATAACTTGAAAATGAGAGAAAATCAATTAGTGTTTGTGAGCAATTTTTGGGAGGATGTTTGCAGGAGTTTAGGTCTAGTTATTGTTCTCTCTTATTAGTGTATTATATGAAGGAAATAGGTCCATTTTTTTATATATATAATCCTCTCATTTAAGCAAGCAGGTGACACACCTACCGTCGCTAATGAAAGTTCACCTTGAGCTATTCTCTTTTGCTTTCACATAACAAATATTTGTTTGCATGAATCTATTTTTTTCATCTATCATAATATGTTGATAAACTCTGTTTATTTTCAACCTTTGTATATATCTAAATTTCTCCTTATGTTAAATTTCGTGCATCTAGATATTCATTGGGGTTCTTTGAATAAAATTTTATACTGAATAAAATTTTAATCTAGGTTAATTTTCTTAAATATTTAAAACTTTAAAATCAACCCAGATTTGCTTATTAAACTATTTCTTACTTGAACTAACATAATCTCAATAAAGGAATGTTACTATATTAGTTTATGGTGCGCGTTACGAATTTAGTGATAATATTGCTTTTTTCATGTTTTCTCCATGCACACCTTACGTTTTACCTATTTTTTTTGTTTTTCATTAGTTTTAATTAATTATTTTAGAGTAAATTAGATTAAAATAAATTTAGTGGTAACTATCTATACAATTATAAGAAACAATATAGCAGCATAAATATATATTGCATGTTAGATATAATTATAATTTTCACTAATACTTTAAATGTTGGATATATTAATTTCATTATTTTTCAAATTCATCATACAAGTAAAATTATCTTCAGGTTGACAAAAGTCTTGACTTAAATATATATATTTTAATAAAAAAGACAATCGATGATGAAAGAAATTAGAAATAAAGTCAAATTAATTATAATATAGTATTAAAAATTAACTTGGTTAAAATTCAAAATAGAAAAAATAAAAATGAAATAATAAGTATTCAAAATAAGTTGACATTTATTATTATATTTTATTTTTCATCTATTCCAATAAATAGCCCTCTAAATATGTTGGAGGTCGAGGGGACGAGAAGTTTAGCTAGACACATATTGCTACACCCTCAAGATAAAGTTAGATATCTTCGTATGAAAGCTTTGGCCGAGGGGACAAGTGTACCTAGTCAGGTTGACCTTAGTACCGGGTCAAATTAATTTCGACCGGGAATTAACATTGTTATCAGTGATATTTTATATTATGATCCAAAAAAATATCAGGAAGAATTGACAAATAAATTTTGTACAGAATAACTTAAGTAGTGTCTGAGGTTTAACGTGTTCTTGCCAAAACTAAAAATGAAGAACCGTAATTTGTAAAATTGAAGTAATGATATTATAAAATATGTAATAATTTTTAAGTTGAATATAGTGACTGATATGGTCACAAACGTAGTAATCTCAGTCAATTCTGATTTTTTTTTTTAAATTCAAGTATCAAGCTTAACTAAAAAAATATTTTAATCTTAAAAAATGTTGATAAGATTCAATAATAGTAATGGTTGTACTAACATAAAAATGCAAAAGTGATATGTCATAGCAATTTTTTTAGTATACTGAAAATTCTAAGTATATTGGGAGAAAATCGCAGTTACATTTGACCCAAATTTCAGTAAAACTTATGAACGTAACTTGTGATGACTTTCATCGACTTCTTTTTCACAACTCGCTTGACCTCAAAATATTATACACGACTAACATACGACTAACATAACCTTCTTATCATGTTAAGAACCCTAGTCTCATCCCGAAGGTACGGGTTATAACATTCCCAACTTATTGAATTTTGACGAAATATTATTTTCTTCAATTCCTTAGCTTCTGAACCTTCCAACTCTCTTTGTACTTGTTGCTTATGATCTTCAATATATGTAACCCCCGAGGTAACATGATAACTTACTTTATATACTTCCAAAGATTATCTCATTTTTGGTCATACATTAGTTTGCTTACGACGCACTTTTACATATGAAAATATATGGTATAACAAATAATCTATAAATAATTGTTGAATATTAATCAGGGTGGCTCCACATAACCGGTGGCTTAAAATTTAAATATATTAAAGATCCTGAAATTTCTTTCATAAAATCTATATAATATTGAGACAAAAAAAAAAGTCTACATGGCTTTGATTTAGTGGTGAGAGAGTAATATATAATGTATGGATTAGGCACACGTCATATGGTATTGGTTTCTCCCCCTATATAAAATATAGAATTACGACACTTGTCTCGCGAATTTCTTAGTTAAAAAGACGAGACACAATAAAACTTGCTTTATGATGTGTAGATCAATCAAATGTAGCAAAAATAAATAGATAATTTAAAGAATTTGAGTTAAAATTAAAAAGTAAAATAGTGAAAAATATGAAAAAAGAAAGAAAGAAAAATACAATTGATGAGAAGGTAAATATATTATTTATTTTAGTGAGAAAAAAGTTTTATTCAATTAACTCATTCCATCCTACCTATCAAATTTTAAAAACTGGTCAATATTACGCGCGTTGCGCGTGTATCTTGTCTAAATGAACAAAAAGTTTTTAAGAAATTATATAAATATTTTATTTAAAATTATGTTTGAATAATAAAATTAAAGTATAAGTCCTGAAAATGAAGAATATTGAACTCAATAAGGGCAAATAGCAAAGAAGTTCTCAATCACGGTCAATACATTGAAAAAGAAAATCATCTGTCAATATGCAAAGACTAAACTATACTAATTTATCACGATTAAGCGATAAAAAGCGTAAAAATATATATATTATTAACTATGGTTTAGTGATAATATTAAATATAAAGACAAGTATCATAAATATAATATGTGTTGTAATATTATCAAGCGTATTATTTTTATGCTTAATTACCAGATTTATAGTAACTACGTAAAATGAAGTTAGTGCATACATAGACCGACATAGAATGAAATAATACTATATTAAAACACAGGGATTTTTTCCTTAGTTGAGATAATTTGTCAAGTGAATTTAAACTCCTAAATATTGGGATCTAATTTAATAAGAAAAGATATAATAATAAAAAATAATTGATTTCAAAGTCCTAAATATTAGGAAAATATATTTAAATGACTATTTTGTCTAATGTGAAATCTAATTTTAGAGGGTAAAAAAGACGGAAGATATTTTGTTGAGGGCCTTCGTGCTTTTAATATAGTACTAGTTTCAGTGTACGTGTGTTGCACGTGTGGTTAGTGTCAATCAGTAAAATATGCGCATATGAAAAACATGTAAATCAAGTTACCAAATGCTAAGTTTTAAAATGTCTATATTAAATTAATATTTTCAAATAAATAACTTTGTGCATTGGAGTTGTCATTTATTTGAACGAATACCAGAAATAAAATTAATTAATGGCAACTAACTTAGAATATATTTTTTCTTCTAATATTTCATTCTTATTGTTTTTAACGTTTGCATTTTTAACAGTTTGACTCTTACTACTATATTGCAACCTAGTTTATTATAATTTTCAAAAAGAATGATTTGGATTTTTTTGCAAATTAGTCAAATCAAAAAAGAAATTTGGTCACTTAGGATTGTTCTTAACGTTAAAAATATTTTTTTGTCGTTGATTCAAATCTTAATAATAGCTCATCCCAAGTTTTAAATATTTAATTGTAAAATTTTTATCCAATAAGAATTTTACGCTCAATATAATAAAAAATCATTCAGGCTACGTGCATAGCACATATAACCTATTTCAATGAGTGTTT
Organism: Nicotiana knightiana; assembly: GCA_005239525.1. Taxonomy (NCBI): domain Eukaryota; kingdom Viridiplantae; phylum Streptophyta; class Magnoliopsida; order Solanales; family Solanaceae; genus Nicotiana; species Nicotiana knightiana. The sequence continues at coordinate 27,158 of ML375952.1, read as the reverse complement.
GAGTTATGAAATAAAAGTATAAGTTAATGACAATAGTCATTAATATTGACACTATGAATTAAGAAGAAAACGTCTCATAAAAATCCTCAATCATCAGTTAATAATTCAACATAAAATTTATGCTACTTTTTTAATAAATAAAGTTAGCATGCTTCCTTTTCAGTTTCAGTAGTACACATAGTCATTCAAAACATAAATAATGGATCGAACTTCACACATATAACAAACAACTAATAATCAATGAATTTCAAATGAACACAAAATCAAAGTGCCCTGAAAATGAGAAAAGACATTCAAACGAATACTAAAGTAAGCTAGTAAATTACACTGGAGAATGACTCAAAATTATATTTGAAAGAGTATATTTAGTTTCGATATATCATTATTCAAGTGGAATTAGTATTTAAATAATTTTGATATTGATTAACTCCATCTGTCGTTATTTGAAAATAATTAATTTTAAAATTTATTTTAAAAAGGTAAAATGTCCGATACATATATCGATTGGAGAACACGTATTTTTTATTAATTTGAAGGGCATATCTTTTGAAAAAATCTTACGAAAATTGTAGTAATTCCCGTAACACGATATGAATCTAAAATGATTGATATATTTATTTTTTGGTAATTAAATTTCGATATTTATTATGATTCTTCTTAAGGCCATCAATGATCTTATAGTCCTAAATATTAAAAAATAATTAAATAAGTATTCCTACATATTAAGAAAATAATTAAATGAGTATTCTCACATATTAGGAAAATAACTAAATTACTATTTTATCCAATGTAAACTCTATTTTTAAAGGGTAAAAAAAGCGAACGACATTCCGCTAAGGGCCTTCGTACTTTTTATATAGTATAGATATAGATAATATTAAAAATTTAAAATATTTTTATTAATAAATATATATATAATGATATAGTAGTACTTTGGGCCTTAAATATGGGCCTAAGGCAAGAGATTTACTTGCCTTACCCTAAAGCCGCCCTTGTCTTTTTGCAATCTCGTCTCAGTCATGCTGGCTGCTAGACTTTTCGGGAGGACATTCTTGGCGGCGGCAAAATCAGAGAGTTCAGCCGCTGCAGCTGCTGCTTCTTCTGCTACTTCTAGAAACCTTAATCCACTCGAGCAGTTCTTTGAAGTTGATAGAACCCCAGAGGACGATAAGCCTGTTGTCTATGGTAAAATCCCTTACATTTTCTCCTCTCAAATTGCTTGATGGCATAATAGGTTATACCTCTTTAAAATGATTAAGATCAAACTACTTTTATTGGTCTTTAAAAAGGGGTTATTTGTTCTGCTGCTATGCAAACAAGTGAAATGCGTTTAAATATAGCATATCAAATGGATGGGCTACCAATAGGTCCAGCCTAGTTGATTCCTTTTTCGTTTTCTCTCCACTATCCTGTGACATTTGTTTTGTTAGTTCTTTGGACGGGGAAAGCAACTGTAAAAATAAATGGGTAACTGAATGGATTAGTTGTTCTACAAGTTCTAAACACTAAACTGCTGCAATGTGGAAGAGCGTCTGCAACTTTTGATCTTTGTTGCTGATAGATGATCTCGCGATACTTACCTCTTGGCCAAAATTCACTGAGATGACATCCGCAAATGAACTATGTTTTGAAAATTGAAACCATGCATCACGAATACCACTTTCAGATGCCTTAAAAAAGCTACATAACCTGAAGTAAGCTAATCCAGAAAGTGAAAGTCTGGTTGCTAAGATTTAAGATCATAGCATGCCAGCTCTTTAAAAAGAAGAAGGGAAATTCTGGTTTCACATCAAAGTGAAAGGTATTCACTCGGTGACGTAAGTTGTCTACGAGCAATGTAATGTTGTGTTGTTGGAAAATGAACACTATTTTGACTCAAGGGAAGCACAACAGCTCTAATAAGAATATTTGCTCCACTTCTAGGGTTAGAGGTGCCCAAAACGTAAGTAGCTAATAAGTTAGTGCAAAAATTTTCAGGGCTTTGAACTTTCTCAAAAATTATCAGGGCTTTGAATATGTTTTTGTATTAAGAAGTGATGAATTTGGTGTGTGATCTTAGATTGTACTTGTACATTACCACAATATGGCACACTCATTTTGCCATCTCTGATTTAGATGCAAAAAAGTCCTCATCCTGAGCATCACTGTATAGTGTCTCAATAACAAAGTGGTGTTCTTTCTTTGAGTCTAATTTTATTTTCTTTCTGGAGTATCAAATGAATAATGTGTAAACATGCATAATTGTGAATCCTTAAGCATTTTTCCAAATTGTATCCACTATTTTTTTAATCTTTTCTTTCATTCTACCTCCTCTTTTTTGTTTGGTAATTTATGGAAAAGCTGTCCTTTTACATGAACCTTTATAGCTCAATTCTCGAGTTTTTAACTCAAAACATCCCCAATGTTTGCTCATAACTTTAAATACATCCTTAATGTGTCCTTGTTAACAGACGTCAAAAAACCAACAGTTTTTTACTGTCTTTGCAGCATTTACTGCATTTCTCTTCCTTCTCCATGATGGTGCTTTTAAATAGTCTTGCTTATTTTTCGCCTTTCTTCTGGAATATATTAAAGTTGGGTCTTGTGTTGTTAATAAGAAGATTGTTTATATAACTGTCAATGCACTGCTAATGGTTCTATGCTTCTATTGTGAAAGGTTTTCTATGAGTCCATGCTTGAGTTACAGTTCAATTCTCTGCATCGTTAGAGCATTTTTTTCCTACTGGTACATTGATTGCTCACTCCTTCAAAAATCACCTACCAACAAAGCATCTAATCCTAAAAACCCAGAGAAAGAAATCAAACAAGACATGCTCCTTTTTTGCCATTTTTTCTTCTTGCACAGTGTTTGTTCACTCAGTTATTTTAAAAAAGGACGCAAATGCCAATTTCATTTAAAAAAATATAATCTAATCACATCATGAGCACTTTCTCAGTTGCAACGTACCAACGGCTCTGTATTATTGATGCATCACAGAGTAACTTGATTAAATTCAATGATCCAAGATGACTTATAGAAAGAAAAAGAAATAATTAGACCCACTTGAGAGCTTCAATGGGCGAGATATACTACAATTTTGGGTTTGAAGGATTCAATATAATGTTAGAAGTTATTAATTTCTGTTGTCATTCTTATGGTGCTTCTGCTAGCTCCTCCTTTGAGTATAAGCTAGGCTAATGCCGCACTTGAAGGTCGGCGGCCAGAACAAATGGTTTTAAGGTATATGGGTGATTCCAGAGGGTCTGGAATTTGTAGGCCGCCGTGGAAGAGAGCTTGAGTTTTTTCTTTTGTCTCAGTCTGCGTCTCTCATCGCTCTATGGGATTGCTCCCCTATTAAAACCAGTTTGGGAAAGAAATTGGGATGCAATAGTTAAGAAAGCCTAAGAGCTGAAGCTGAGAGAAATAAGTACATGAGATTTGGAAATACTCACATGAAAGCCAATTATATTGTGGTGTAATCGAGGCTTATTTTTACAAATTGAGGAAGAAATGGAATCATGCTTCTTACGCTGAAGAGGCTTCAGCATGTGACAAGTTGGTTTCCGTTAGTATTGGAACGGTTGTCAACACTTGGACAAAAATTGTTTATTTTTTAACACATACTTAATATTAGGAGCAAACATTAGGGATGTTTTGAGTTAAAAACTCCTCAATTCTCTGTCAAGATTAGGGATCTTTCATTGCGTTTAATCAGTAGTGGCTATTTTATCGTTGAAAATTAACCTATCAAAAAAAAAAATTACTGATGAAGGTTGTTTCTCCATTGCAGTAGTTGGTTATTTTCAAATTTGCATGTCTGCTTATCAGCTTATGATTTAGTTGCATTGCAAGTTAGGATAAAGTAGCCAAATAGTTCTGATAAAAAAATGATTATGTTACCCAAATAGTTATCCTCAATGTAGAGGAGAGGTTGAAGCTCACTCTCCTATGTGGTTTCAGTGGATTCGTGCCTCAAATGCTTAAATGCATTATAGTTAAACGCACACTAGAGATTGAGGTTCTGTATGCTGAGTGACAGGCTGGTTAAATAAGGGATTGTTTGGTTGCAAAGCGGGATCTCCAGGGATTAGTCCTGGGATTGTTATCCCACATCCAATGTAGGATAGCTAATACCACCATTTTGGTATAAAATTTGTACTGGTATTAGCTAATACCTATAACCAAACATTTGATAAATACAATTCCAAATTTTATTCTGGGATGATAATCCCAGTAACCAAACAACCCCTAAATTTATGCTTGTGCCATTGATCTATATATATCTAGTGGGATAAACTCTGATAAAATTATAACCAGGTCGAGGTTGGAAGGCTTCTGAACTGCGTCTGAAGTCTTGGGATGATCTTCAGAAGCTATGGTATGTTCTTATGAAGGAGAAGAACATGTTGATGACTCAACGGCAGATGCTTAATGCTCAGAACCTGCGATTTCCTAATCCAGAGCGTATTTCCAAGGTAAGTCAGTTTCTTTAATAAGCTCCTTGCATAGTTTCGATTTAGTTCTCAACTGTCAAACATTTATTTACCGCTTACTTCTTCTAAAATAGGATGTATCAACTAGACTCTTCTCCTATCTGAAGTAAATCTCAGAACTTTTCATATAAATAAAAAGTGATCCCTTAATTGGATTTGCTTGTTAAGACAATACTCTAATGGCCAGGTAGAAGTAGAAGTTATATGCAATATAGGTAGAATTTTTTCTTGATTTCCAGAACACAACATGTGCTCGAGATTGTCTGTGCTCTACAATGTGGGGTAAATTTCTTGGTGGCACTTTTTTTTTATCCGCGGTCCTCAGTAAACATGTATAGTCCTCTAGATACAGAAAATATCCAGCGTAGGCATATGATAGAATTGCTTTTTTGGGAATGCCAAAGCTTTTGGTGGCTGTTTGTTCTCTCAAATTAATTAATTATCCACATATTCTCTGCTGTACTCCATTGTTTTTTCTTCTGAGAACGCAAGCTTTCCTCTGCAATCTTTTAAATTTATTGGTGTCTTGAATTTCGAGAATCAAGAATCAACAAACCTGTATATCGGCAGGGGAAGTCTGGAACATATAGTTCAAGAAAAGTTGAAGATTACATCTCAGTGAAGTACTGAAGCGTAGAGCAGATCTTTTTAACAGTTCAAAATTTCTGTAATATTAGATACGGTAAAGGGTTGGATATACCCCTCTACTATAGCATATTGTTCAATCCTATTCCTCGTTATATAAATAGCCATAACGGAAATGACATGAGGCACACTCTGGATGAAAGACCCAACCCACCACTTAAAAAAACCTCATACCCGCCCCACCCGTTTCCCTTTCTTTAATTTTTACCCAAACCCCTCTTATCCATTCCCAGTTTCTCCTCCTTCCTAATCTCGTCTATGCACTTCTATCTTCCTGTGGTGCAAAATCATGTATTAGTTTTCACATTTTCCGATAACCCCCACGCCTGCAGCCTTGTATTTCAACAACTTGTATTTTTCTTGGTAATTGGAATGTCGATTCAGTTATTGGTGTTGGGGAAGAAGAAAAAGTGCAGCTATATCCGTGAATGGATATAAAAACCTCTTGTTTCTTTCCCTCTATAGAGTACAAACACCTTGTTTCTTTCCCACTTTTGTATACAGTTGGATTGATTGTTTAGAAGCTCAATGTGGAACACTTGTAAACTTTCATGTCGTGCACATTATGAGATGATTCTTTTGACTTATCATATAATGTTAGAAAAATACCCAGATAACTTTAAAGAGTAGTTATTCACTTTGCTAAATCTAATTGTCACAAAATCCAAGTAGAATAACAAAGTGTAAAAGAATATTTGCTCCAGACATATATATGGCAGAATGAGATCTCAGACACCTAATTCTACTTTGCAATGTCGCTAAGGAACTTCGGAACTTGTTCTTAAATCTATTTAAGCCTTCAACTGCTGGTACATGTGAAAGGTGCAGGCAGACAAAGAAAGTTGTGGCAGTTCCTGGCTGCACCTTTTGGACTCTATTGAGGGAAGAAACAAGAGTAAAAATTAAAGAAAGGGAAACAGGTTGGGCGGGTATGGGGTTTTAAAGTGGTTTATTGGGTCTTTCATTCAGAGTGCGCCACGTGTCATTTCCGGTCTTCTTTTATGGTGTAAGGGTCGGCAACAACTAAGAACTTTGATGGGCAGCAGGGACATAAATAGCCAATAAGTATAACGGGAGATGGGATTGAACAATATTCGATAGTAAAAGGGTATATCCAACCCTCTTCCGTATTAGATAATCAACATTCAGAATTGTGTTGTAATAACTATTAAAAATCCAACCAAACCATGCATCAAAATATAGGCGAGGCTTGCGTTAGAATATAGAAATTAGGCAACTTGAAGCCTTGGGGCCTATTAACATGCTATTAGGAAAAGACAGATGTAGAAGTAGAAGAAGCATATTGATCGGCATGAAGCTAAGATCGTCTTCATAATACTTGACCCTCGTACCCTGGCATTGTGAATGACCCGGTTCATCCATATTGCATCCTGCAGTCTTATATAGCAACAACTATTACCATATCCAAAAAACAATAATTAGCAACAACAATTATCACTCTTTAGCTTACAGGAAAAAAGGTAAAAGATGCATGAAGCAACTGAATTTTATGTATATCACCTTTTAGATTTACTCATAGTAAAAGCAAACTCTAATAGTCAAAGCAGTGTATTTTTTTCACGATTTTTTGGTAAGCAATGAAACTCATTTGAGTTTAACTTTTTTATTCTTTTAAGGCTAGTGAACAAATTGGATTTTGATTTTCTTGGTTTACTGTATATTTCATCAATAGACAATTGAAAATTCATCATGTGAACCCTTGAGACACTGAGCTATTAGAATATTGCTGATGCATGGAGTTCTCTTACTTTAACATATTTGTGACAAATGATTGATATTCAGGTAAGGAAGACGATGTGCCGAATCAAGCATGTGCTTACTGAGAGAGCAATTGATGAAGCAGATCCAAGGAGGTCCACTGAGATGAAGAGGATGATAAATGCTCTATAAGTTCCATACACTCATTGATAGTAGTGTTGATATGCCTTCATAACGGGTATTTGGACCTCTTCTCTTCAATTAGCGCCACATGTAGGAAAGTAATTAGTTTGTGTTTAGTTCATGAACAGACATATTTCAGTCGGTTTACACAATTGTCTGGACATCCATGACGGCAAACTCTGTGAACTAGTTCAGTAGGATGTGATGGAGATGGCAATTTTGTTTAAAAGATTTGAAGTGCCGAAAATAGAGAAAGACCAAAATCTTTGTATGTGCGCGCGCGCGCACGCATGTGTGTGTTGGTCAGTTGATACATGCTTGTGAGTTTTACTGCGACTCTAGTTAACAGAGGTACCTTATTTAGTTTGGTAAGGTACAACCGTATAAGTGAAAAAGTTAATGCTGTAATAAAAGGGTGTGGAAGACACGCTTCGGGAGCCCCTCTGGCTGATATTTACTTCATTCAATAGCACATCCCACGTTGTTGCGAATTTTTTGCATTTACACCTTCAGCAGCTCCACAGATCGCTCTGGTGCCTTCATTTATTGCCAATAATCAGTCTGACATATATATATATATATATATGCGCCTAAAAATGGCAAGTGTGAAGGGAAGAGGATGAAGAAGATGTCATAAGAAAGCTCATTTCCTTACCCTTTATTTTAAGTTAGGAATGCATATTATTTGTTCTATATTGTCGATGATAAGTTGCCTTCATGTTCGATTTAACGTGAGACTCATTAATCCCTGACTATCTAATTGATATCAGCGTTTACATATGAAATTATAAATAAATCAAGCATATCAATATATATTAAACCAATTACTCGGAGGATGGGTTCTGAATTTGTGATCGAACCCATAGCTCGTTAGTTATTGGGTTCACACTTAAGTATGTATACATATTTAATGGATTTACTAATACAAATACATGTTCTAAGCAAAAAGTAACTAGGTTTGTGCGAATCCGTATTCCCTCCGTCCCTGATTAGCTATTGGCATACACAGTATTTTGAAATGCGTGGTTTGAATTTTGACCCATGTTGTATTGTCAATTATCCCTTTTTGACAAGGGAAAAGGGTCAGAAATACACCTTTACATTAAAATATTATCTATATTATCCCTCTACTTTAAAATATTATCTACATTACCTCTCTACTTTTAAAATATTATCTACATGTAATCTTCGTTATACCGACATAAATTTACAGTGGCAAAGACCCACCTATTAGAATCCGACATGACTTGATAATTGGGTGAGGTGGATGCCACATGACATGTTACCCCGTCACCCTATTCCTATTCCCCCCACACACCCAAATACTCTCTCTTTCCCTTCTATTTCTTTTCCACCATTTCCATTCTTGCCCCTCTGTAATGAAAGAAGAGAAAAGATTCAAACCCATATAATTGAATCTGATCGTTATGGAGAATACTTTACCATGTCCAATTTCCTTACTTGAATCTTACAGATCAACTGAGACCCACTAAACTTAAAATAAAAATAACATTACTGCAAAAAAAAAAAGTTACCATTTGCATTTTCATCACAAACACAAGTAGAAATAAGTAGTGATTTGTTTTTCCAAATCACATTTAAGAAATGAAGAGGAATTACACAAATTAGTCAATACCCATTTAAGAAAGAAGTGATATTTTTTTGTTAAATATGAAGGTTGCCAGTTGAGTTTAGAGGGTGAGTTGTCATGGGAAAACTAGTAGGATCTTGTAATTAGGGGTGTACAAAGAACATTGATAAATCGCGCCAAACTGTTAATTCGAGTCAAATCGGAAAAAAAACTGTTTGATTTGGTTTGGTATTGGAAAATAAAATCCAACCATAATTGGTTTGATTTGGTTTTAACTAAAAAAGTTAAACCGAAACCAAGCCAACCCGATAATACATTTATATAATTTTTAAAAATATTTCATACATATAAATATTTATTGTAATATAATTTATAAATATTTCTTAAACTTTTTTATAGTTTTATCTTTTATCATATTATTTCAAGTTTAGATTTAACATTTTTGAATGGTAAATAAATTTTATAGCCCATAAATGTAGTAACTCAAACAAAGTTCAAATCAATAGTAATGCTAACAAAAGAAATTCAATTAAATACTAGGAATGTCGAAAGTGTTGGATAATTATTTTAGTTTTACATTGGTTTATAATGAAAATGCATAACTTAGTTTATCTTTTCCTTTAGTGCTTAGTTATGTAATTAATATTAGTACTTGTTAGCTATATTTATTTTAGCATGAGCTATATGGTATTTTTAGATTATGTTTGTTTTCATTATGGCTTATTAATTAAAAATATTTGTTTTATATAATTTTATTATTTTATCTTTGTTATTGAATATTTTAGTATAATGCTTTGACTTATCTCATATTATTGTGTTAGTTTCTTGGAAAATACATTATATAGTTGTATTTTAATAGGACTTAAGAAATATTGGGAGCAAAAGTTACATACTTTATGTTATGAAGATTTTACCGGAAAAAAAATCCCAAAACCCCGAGAAAAATCAAGATTGAAAAATCCGACTTTGTTGGTTTGGTTTATAAATTTTGAAAACCCTACACCATTGGTACGGTTTGATAATTGAAAAATCCGTACCAACCCGACCTATATACACTCATACTTGTGATATAGCATTAGAAGAAAAATAAGCACATGGACATGTGACAGGAATGAAAATGGTAGAAGATAAGATATGGGGAAGGGTAGTGAGATGACATGCCATGTGATATCCACCTCACCCAAATGTCAAGCCACGTAGGATTTTAATGGATAGGTCCTTGTCATTGTGGATTTCCGTTAAAAAATAGGGGCATATATGATAAATTTAGTAACTGCAAGGATATTTTTGTTTGTAAAGTATAACAAAGGTTAAATATAGACAATATTCTAAAGTAGGAGGGTGTTTCTTACCCTTTCCCCGTTTGAGAAATACACGATTTGGTTGGTGCCGCCTTAAGAAAACTTGTTTCGTGCTACAATTAATCATAATTTTAAGTCAAAAAATTTTCACCGTAGACGCTCAATAATAATAGGCTGCTAGGTTACAACTATGTCAACGTTATTGCTCAAATTTAACGTGTGGATATAGCGCCAACGCACCTAATTGTATAGTAACTTAGAATCTTGGGACCTCTAAATCCTAGCATAGGCCCAGCATCTACTTATGCTTAAACATTTTTCCCTAAACGATATTAATATTAATCCCCTAAACAATAGGATATAGTTACCAGCTATATAATTTACTGATTGGAGTTTACATTGTTTTTATCCAAAAGGGTCCTTAGACAACTCTATATTTAACATAGCAGACGGTATTGAATAACCCCTGATTATAGAGGGAGGAAGTTGAATAATGACGGCAAAATTTAATTAGTATTTTGAAAGATAGGTGAGCTGCCAACTTTGTGCGAGTCTTTTGCAATGAATCTAACAGTCTAAGTAGGTTATTTATTATATTATACAAAAACTCCTTTTTCATTTCATGTTAATAATTACTATCGTTTACCATTTCAATGTGTTTACATTTACTTTTTACCAAATATTTTTCCATAAATAACAATCGCCGGTCAAATAGGCAACTAATAAGGCAATACACTTTGAAAAGAATTGAACATACCTTTTCTTTTACTTTTAACTTGCAGCAAGAATTGTAAAAATGTGTGTGCTGTTGGAACTACAACTTCATTAATTACTCATAGACATACTTAGCAAAAACGTTAACTTAACGTTCACTTAATTCTATATCTTGGTTCTTATGAGATTCATGCAATACTGCTAATCTTTATGTTAATCCACCGACCTCCGGGTTACTTCATTTGAAGTGATAAATAGTAGTGAAATTTCACATTAACCTTTTTTTTTCCTTTTAAATTTTATACAAGTTGAAATGCACGATCAAGACTCTCATAATACAGGTTTATTACGAGCAAATTGTTCGGTTTTGTAAATTTTCATTTGAGAAAAGTTGAAAGATACAAACTTCTATCAATATTAACAGGCGAAAATAGTTAGCTTGAAATTTTGTTTCCTCCTAAAAAGGCTGTCCGTCATGCATATTAGTAATTCATTTGTTTTAAAAAATATTTTTGATTTGTATTAACATATGCGTCAACATGGAAGAATATATTTTCAAAAAATTTGATTTTAAATAAAGCATACATTTGGCGAGCTAAGAAAGAAACGGGGAAGTCAATTTGACATTAAGAAAGTACAATTTTATCACATTACGTACATTACATTTCACATTTACCATGTATAGTAGTTTTAAGTATTTTTACAATGTATATTTCCATTCAGCTTTTTAAAGATTAATCCAAATTTGTACAAACCCCAAATCTTATACATATCCTTGTTACCATCTAGTTTTTACCACACAAAGAATTTGTTTATATCAATGACAAACTAGAAAATAAAACAACGTACTTGTGGGATGTAAACATAATTCATAAGCGCGATGCTTATCAAATACAAATACTCAATTTTGTCAAACAATTAGGAAATACAAACTGATATTCGCAACTAAATCAATAATGAGTAGACCTTATGCCTAACGTACTTTTTATTTCATTGAAGTATGCGTTAAGAGCAATAAAAACATGATTAAGGAATATACTATATGTTTACTGATCCATTAATATGTGCAGTCATAAACGATAGTACGTTTATTGTATTGTCATGATTTTCTAAGGGTTTACCTCGAGATACGAGTAACAATTAAACTTATAATGTGGTTATAAGTATACGTGATCTAATTTAATGCCAGTTGATAAATAGCTAAATAAATAAAGAAATTAAATGATTGTAATAGATCAAACCAGTGTCGTTTGTGAATTATCAACCTCGGCTTGGAGTAGTGTCGAGATCGATCGTTAAGTTCCACAGAACAATATGAACAACACGAACAATATGAACAGTAAAAAGTTAAGAGCGGGTTAAAGTAAGTGATAATTCGTGTGAGATAATGATGTGTTACAAATGAACAGGGTTCCTCTTTATATAGTAGAGGAATCCTAAATAAGGTATAACATTAATTTCGGAAGTAAAATACATGATTGATATCAATAACCGTTAATGGTTCTGCCAGTTCCGAGATTCTCACCGAGATTGGTGGTTGATTGCAAATATCTCGTGATTCTGTTACTTAGGCGTCGATTTAACCCGATCTCGATCCCTTAATCTTCGTGCTCTTCAAGCCCGAACTTACTTCGATACTGGCTCACTCTTGAGGCACGCCCCCCAGCCCGTAAAATCGGGTATGATCGATTCTTAGAATGAAATGATAAGAAACGATTTGAGCGTCGATACCTCGATCATGACGTCGTCCCCATGACGTAAGCGATGGATGTGACCGAATCTTTCTGTCGGTTCGGTTCCCAAAAACCATCAATGTTCGTCAGTTTCCGGTCGGCCACTAGTGACACCGAACCGTCGTTTTAAACCTATAAATATCACCTCTTTAGTAGATTCAAACTTTACCTTGCTTCGATCATAAACTCTTGAGTTCCCAATCCTCCTTGCCTTCCTCTCATCGCCGCTTAATTAAACCACCGTTGTTTCCACCGGAACCACCGGTTTTACACCTTTTCTATACTCCCCTCACATATATAAATGGCGAAGACCTCTAAAACAGCGCCGCAAAAGGAGAAGGCTCCATCTTCCTTTTCCCGGCCGGCAGACGATAAAATGCCGGTAGAACCAGCCCTCTATGAATATGTTCCTGAACCATGTCCTCAGAACCGATTTTAAAGTTGATAACCCCTCATCGGTGCTGGGCCGATGCGAACATGTGTCAATGTATATGTGTTTGATTACTGAGGGCCATGTCGATGCCATGAAGAAGGACTGCAAATGGGGTCCCGAGGTGGTCGTGCGTATTCCTACACCTGAAGAGAGCATCATCACACATGTGAAGGGGTTCTTGAGTGTTTACACTTGCCCTTTCACATTGGGTCTCGTCGACCCTGTGATTTTTGACTTCTGTAAGAGGTACGAGGTTACCCTCGGTCAGCTCCACCCCTCACTTTGGCGCATAGTGATCATGTTGCGCTTCTATTCCAACGAGGCCAGGGGTTGGAGTTCACACTGGACCATCTTATTTGGTTGTACAGGCCTTGACTCTATCGAGGGTTGATTAGACTCGACTGCCGAGAAACAAAGGCCTTATTCTTGAACATCGACGAGAATAAGGATCGAGGCTGGATGAGTCGATTCGTACGGGTGATGACCTATGACATAATACCGAAGGAAAAGATACCGTTCCCGGAGGAGTGGAAATCCAAGCGTAAGTGACTTTTCGCTCTTTGATTCTGCATTTCCTTTTTGCCTAACATTTCTTTAATCATGCAGCTGCCCCTTGGATGCCCGAGGCGGTGCCCGACTTCGAGGACTGGATCCACAAACTTGCCTCCACTTCGACTCGTGCAGAACGAGTGTGGAGGGATTCGGCTAAAGACAGGTGGGAGGCCAAGAACCATGGTAAGTTCTTTTCTTACGTATTTCGAAGCAATAACCCATTTTCTCCATTACTAATGCCATTATGAGACCTTCGAGCGAAGGTGGCGAAGCTAAGTCCCCAGTTTCGAGGCCGAAAAAGGACAAAAAAAGGAAATATCCCTCGCAATCCGAGGTCTCCAAACCCAGACCTCGAAGGATGAGTAGAAAAATAGTCTGACTCTCGGTGGATGCGGTCCAAATGTTGAGGGTCCAGGATGAGGAAGAAGAAGAAGGCACCTCGACATTAATAGCTCACCCCAAAAAGGCTACCGAGGTTGCTTCACATTCCAAGCTTCCACCTGCTATAACCGAGCCTCGCATTGAGGAGGCTTCGAAGAAGAGTTCGGTGGTGAACCCCAAGTCTCCTGAGGTCGAGACGGTTTCTCGATCATCAACTTCTCACCGGGCGGGGAAGGTTTTAAAACCATGAGGATCGAACAGAGTGCCCCGAGCGATTCATTCGGGGCCATGACAATAGGTCAAATGCCTTTAATGCATGTCTTATCTGAAGAGGCAATAAGGGATGCCCAAAGGCTGAAGACCCCCGAGTTTGGCGGAAGTTATAGCGTTGGCGATCCTTTTCAGGATTGCTTCGTGGGGGTCAATGATGCCTCTGATATTATTGACACTTCGATTCATGGCAGAATCTCAACCACTTTTTTCCAAGGTAAGTGCATGTTGCTTTCTGGTTATTCCTCTTCACCTTTTTTCCAAGGTTATTCTTTCTAACTTGTGTTCTTTTTCTTCGTATAGGCTTCTGCCAAATTCCGAGCTGACCTTAGTTATTATGAAGCCGATCTCCGAAGGGTCTCAGAAGAGAGGAATGCTCTGAAGATTCTTTGTGTCCAAAAGGACGAGGTCATAAAGGACCTTCAAGCGGACCTGGCCAAGGCTCATGAAGATGAGGCCGAGTTGGACAAGCAGGTAAACGCCCTTTTGATTCAGTATTCAATAGACTCTACTGTGGAAACTAACATTACGATATCTCAGCTGCAGCAGAAGGTGGAGAAGATTGATCTGCTTCGGGCAGAGGTCGATCAAGTTAAGACCGACAGTGATCGGTGGAAAGCTAGGATGTTCCGCCTTGCTGCTGAAAAGGAGGCAACTTTATCCAAATTATCTTCGGCGAAGGCCCACCTCCAAGACCTTAAAGAAAAAGGTTTGGCTCAGGCCAAGAGGGTCGAAGAACTCAAAGTCGGGCTTACCGAGTCCAAGGCTGAGAATGAAAATACCAAGGTCAAGGCGGAAAAGTCCATAGCCATGTACCAGGCTGATGTCGTAGTTGTCCAAACTCAGCTGAGGGAGGCTTCAAACCGGGAGCAGTGACAGAGTGACTTGGCGAAATGCCAATCCCGGAGGGAAACCCTCGAGGAAATTCATGCTCGAGGTTTTGACCTCTCAGGGGAAATTGCTCGGGCCAAAGAGTTTGAGAGGAAAGCTAGGCATCTCGCCACTTTTGATGATGATGATGATGATGCAGAAGGCAGCCGAGGCGAGTCCGGAAGTGAGGAGGACGGAGATGAGGCTGCTGAAGAAGATGCCCCCGGAGAAGCTGCTCGGGAGGAGACCGGCCTCGAGGGGACTATCCCCGATCGTAGTTAGGTTATAACTTCTTTTTCTTTTTCCTTTGTAAGGATTTGACCAGCCCCTTGTATATATTTTTTGATATAATGGAAAATTTTCCTTCGATGCCTTCGTAAATTTCTCTTTTATGTCTTCGTATGTTTATTTGCCTTTGTTGAAAATTTTTATTGTTGTAATTCCACTCATGATCGGAATAAACCCTTAAGCTTTTCGTTTTTACGAGGGCGAGTCCCCGAGTTCAAAACTCATTCGAGACCTTATCTCGGTAGTGCCTCGATCGAATTAACCGACAAGTTATCTTTTAACAACCAGGTTCGAATGAATCTTGAGTTTAAGGGTTGTTAAGTATTTCGAGCTCACCTATATATCCTTTAGGTGAATCTGTAGTTATCATTTATTTGTGCTTGGAATAACTGAACCCTTGGGTTCGAATCGAGTGAGAGCTAGGTCTCGAACTCTAACAGTATTGGCCCTTAGGATTATTAGATCGGCCCTTAGGCTTTTTTATATTAGCCCTTGGGCTCTTTAGGTTGGGCCAATTTGGCCTTTAAAACGGCTATCATTTTTCCCTTTTCGGCTAAAACATTTACTGAAAATTTCTTTATTCCTTAGCATGTGTTTTTTGTACCCATTGGTTTTTTTCGAGGGTTCAATGATCGGAACTCAATTTTTTCTTAAATTATTTGTGTTAAGATATTTTGATATCTCTTGAGTTTTTTTTCGAAGGCTGATATAATCGAAGCCTTTAGATTATTCGAGGACTGATTTTATCGAAGCCCTTTTTATTTGCTTTGCCGAGGGGCCTTATTTAACCGGTTTTTTAAAGTATTTAAAGGCCTATAGTTTATGGCGGAAGTCGGACGTCTCCGAGCCGCATTATTTTGGCCGTAGCCTTTTATATGATCGTAGTATTTAATATGGTCGTAGCCTTCGAGTATGTCTCTTGGACTTGTTTTCCGATAATATTTCAAACTTGCTCGAAATGTTAGTCCTCGATGTGATGGCCTTGGCCTATATATGGAGGGGTGCCTCTTTAAGGTCTTAGGATTTCAAACAGAAGATGTTCGAGAAAATAAAGTGTTTCTTTGTATTATTCATACATGCACACATGTTTTGTTGTCGGGACTCGGCTAATCTATATGGACACGGTTCATTTAACCGTTTGGCCCATTACAGAATTCTTCCTATCGAGACCCATTGACACATAACATATGAGGGTAATGCCCCCAGTATTCGAGGTTGATTGAAAAGAAGCCTTGGATACTGTTGAATTATCCTCAGGTAGCACATAGTTGTTGCCTCGTTAAAAACCTCGCCGGAAAAACCCATTTGGGATAAAACCGGTCTAAGGGAAAAAGAGAGCAACACGTACTTTAAAACCTGAGGTCTCGATTCTTGGATCGGATACCTGCAATAGGTTATTTCGAATATTTAAGTAAATGAAAAAAGGATAAAACCATACCTTAGCAATAGTACCGCTTGAGGAGTGATATGTTTCAGTTATTCGACAATGGCTCGTCGTTCATTGTTCCGAGTTTGTAAGATCTTTTCCCAACTATGTCGAGGATTTGATAGGGTCCTTCCCAGTTAGGACCTAGTTTCCCTTCATTAGGGTCTCGAGTATTGATGGTGACTTTTCTTAAGACTAAGTCCCCGACTTTGAAGTGTCGAAGATTGGTTCTTCTGTTGAAATATCTCTCGATTCGTTGCTTTTGTGCAGCCATTCGAAGAAGTGTTGCTTCTCGTCTTTCATCCAGCAATTCGAGACTGGTATTCATGCACTTGTGGTTTGGTTCCTCCGTTGCATGTTGAAACCTGGCGCTGGGCTCCCTGACTTCGACCGGGATTAAGGCCTCAGAGCCTTATTTATACTAAGGAAAACGGAGTTGCTCCGATACTGGACTTCGATGTCGTCCGATAGGCCCATAGAACCTCGACCAGTTTTTCTCTCCACTTCCCTTTGGCTTCGTTTAGCCTTTTCTTCAAGTTTTGAATTATAGTCTTATTCGTTGATTCGGCCTGTCCGTTTCCACTAGGGTGATATGGCGTCGATAGTATCCTCTTTATTTTGTGGTCTTACTTTGTTGCCGACGAACTGCTTGCCATTATTGCATACTATTTTTGCGGGCATCCCGAATCGACATGCGATGTGATCCCATATGAAGTCGATCACTTCTTTTTCTCAAAATTTTTCGAAGGCATGTGTTTCAACCCACTTAGAGAAATAGTTAGTCATAAATAATATGAATTTAACTTTACCTAGGGCCGGTGGCAGAGGACCGACGATGTCCATTCCCCATTTCATGAATGGCCATGGCGCTAGGACCGAATGAAGCTGTTCACCGGGCTGGTGAATCATTGGTGAAAACCTTTGACATTTGTCACATCTTCAAACAAACTCCTTAGAGTCTTTTTCTGTACTATCCCAATAGTATCCTGCTCTGATGACCTTTTGAACTAGTGACTCGGCGCCCGAATTGTTTCCACAAGTGCCTTCGTTGATTTCTCACAAAACATAGTCAGTATCTCCCGGTCCCAAGCATACAGCTAATGGACCATCGAACGTCCTTCTGTATAACATTCTGTCTTCGTCTTATGTGAATCGAGCGGCTTTAGTTCGTAAGGTCCTTGATTCTTTGGGATTCGATGGTAACTTCCCGTTCTTCAGGTATTCGATGTACTTGTTTCTCCAATCCCAAGTTAAGCTTGTACAATTAATTTCCGCATGTCTATCCTCGATTACAGATCTTGAGAGTTGGACGATAGTCCCCGGGATGATCTCGTCTTCGTCGACTGATGACCCTAAGTTGGCAAGCGCATCGGCCTCAGTATTTTGTTCTCGAGGTACATGTTGTAGATTCCACTCTTTGAAGCGGTGAAAGGTGACCTACAATTTGTCTAAGTACCTTTGCATACTGTCCTCTCGAACTTCAAAGGTTATGTTTACCTGTTTAAATACCAATAGGGAGTCACATTTAGCTTCGATGACTTCGGCTCCCAAGCTGTTAGCTAGTTCGAGACCTGCAATCATAGCCTCATACTCGGCCTCGTTGTTAGTCAATTTGGCAGTTTTAATTGATTGTCTAATAGCATTGCCCGTAGGCGATTTTAAGCCTTTCACATTCGAAGCTCCATTCGTGAAGAGGGTCCATACCCCCGATGACGTACCCGATTTAAGTAGAAGTTCCTTTTCCACTTCGGGTACGAGGATTGGCGAAAAATCGGTCACGAAGCCTGCCAAAATTTGAGACTTGATGGCTGTTCGGGGTTGATATTCGATATTATACCCGCCAAGTTCAACGACCCATTTGGCCAATCAGCCCGATAGCTCGGGCTTGTGCAAAACATTTCGAAGGGGATAGGTGGTGATTACACATATGGGGTGACACTAAAAATATGGCTTTAATTTTCTAGATGCGCTTATTAATGCAAGTGACAATTTTTCTAAGTGTGGATACCTAGTTTTGGCATCCCCTAAAGCTCGACTTACGTAGTAAACTGGAAATTGCGTACCTTGTTCTTCTCAAACTAATACACCACTTATCGCTATTTCGGACACTGCCAATTATAGGTATAGCTTCTAATCTTCTTTTGGGGTGGATCAAAGGTAGGCTCCATAGGTATCATTTCAATTCTTCCAATGCTTGCTGGAATTTAGGGGTCCATGTAAAATCATTTTTCTTTTTGAGCAAGGAAAAGAACATGTGGCTCCGATCATATGACCTCAAAATGAACCCGACCTAAGGCGGCTATTCGTCCGATTAGCCTCTGAACGGCTTTCACGATGTCCACGACGGTGATGTCCTCAATGGCCTTAATCTTATCGGGATTGATCTCGATTCCCCGATTTGACACCATGAAGCCGAGGAATTTGCCTAAGCCGACCCCGAAAGCACACTTTTCTGGGTTAAGCCTCATGTTGTATTTCCTCAAGGTTTCGAATGTCTCCTGCAAATGAGTCAAATAGTCCTCTGCGCGCAGGGACTTAACTAACATATCATCAATGTAAACTTCCATTAATTTCCCTATCTGTTCTTCGAACATATTGTTAACTAGGCATTGATATATAGCTCCCGCATTTTTTAGCCCGAAAGGCATTACATTATAGCAGTAAGTTCCATACTTGGTGATAAAAGTTTTTTCCTGGTCTACAAGGTCCATCTGGATTTGGTTGACCCAGAATAGGCATCGAGAAAAGTAAGTATCTCGTGGTCGACCGTGGAATCGATCATTCGATCGATGTTAGGCAAAGGAAAAGAGTATTTCAGACATGCTTTATTCAGGTCTTTATAACTACACACATTCTAAGTTTGTTCCCCTTTTTGGGGACTACGACTATGTTGGCTAACCACTCGGGATATTTTACTTCCCGAATGGACCCTATTTTAAGAAGTTTGGTTACCTCTTCCTTTATGAAGGCGTGCTTTACCTCGGACTGAGGCCTTCTATTTGTCTTTATCGTCTAAACTTGGGATCCAGACTCAACCGATCAGTTGTTATCTCGAGCGGGATTCTTGTCATGTCTAAATAGGACCATATAAACCAATCCATGTTATCGATAAGAAACTGAATGAGTTTTTTCCTGATCTTGGGGGTTAACCCCGTTCCCAGGTATACCTTTCATTCGGGTACATACTCGATCAATATCACCTGTTCCAGTTCCTCGACCATTGATTTGGTTGCATCCGATTCTTCGGGAACGACGAAAGTTCGAGGAGTGAGAAAATCCTCTTCTTCTTCTCCGGTTTCCCGTTTATCTGATTTGGTCGAGGCTGGGGACGGTGATTTCTATTTGGCCGCTTACTTTTCTTTGGTTCTCGACTTTTCTAAGGTCGAAGGCGCTGGTATTGGCGTCACCTCGTCGACCGCAAACATTTCCTTTGCAGGGTGTTGTTCCCCATAAATTATTTTCACACCATCCATTGTTGGGAACTTCATCATTTGGTGAAGGATCGATGGTACTGACCTTATGTTCTAGATCCATGGACTTCCGAGCAGTGCATTGTATCTCATGTCGCCTTCGATGACATGAAATTTTGTGTCATAGATGGTCCCGACCATGTTCACCGGTAGGATTATCTCCCCTTTCGTTGTTTCACTGACCATGTTAAAGCCGTTAAGGACTCGATATGCAGGTACAATCTGGTCTAACAGGCCGAGCTACTCTACGACCCTCGATCTGATTATGTCCGCCAAACTACTTGGATCCACGAGAACACGTTTAAATTGAATTTTATTTAGCAAAATATAAATTATCAGGGCGTCGTTGTGCCACTGAGAGAGGCCTTCCGTTTCTTCTTCGTTGAACGTTAGAGTGCCTTCGGGCACATAGTCCCGAGTTTGTTTCTCTCTTGTGATCGATACTTTGGTGCGTTTGAATATAGGGCGTTGTGGGATGTCGACCCCACCGACGATCATGTGGATAACATGTTGTGGTTCTTCTTACTCGTTCTTTCTGTTGGTGTATCTCTCCCTGAAGTGATTTTTGGCTCGATCACTGAGGGATTCCCGAAGATGTCCCTCATTGAACAACCGATCTACTTCCTCTCTTAACTGTCTGCAGTCTTCGGTCCTATGACTATGTGTGCCATGATATTTGCAAATTAGATTCAGTTTTCTTTGAGAAGGATCGGTATGTATAGGTCTGGTCCACCTAGTGTCTTTTATCATTCTGATGGCCGATACAATCCCCGATGTATCGACACTAAAATTGTACTCTGATAATCGGGGTGCTTCTGTGGGATCAGCATATTTGTCGGAACCAGTTTTGCTCATGAGTCCCCGAGAGTTTTTCCCTCGGTCACCCTTTCGATCATTCCGGGCGGGATTGCGCCCGGATGGTTATTCCTTCTATATGAAACATATGGTTGATTCCGATCTTTATTCGGCCTCGATTCTCTGTCAACATCTCTTTGAATTTTACCAGTCGACCGGTTTGGATGTACTGAACCTGAGGGGGCTCCCATTTGGTCGTCCTCGACTCTTATCTTCGAGTAATATCGGTTGTGAACATCTGCCCAAGTCACAGCCGGATAATCTATTAAATTCTGCTTCAGTTGGCGTGATGCGATTGAACTCCGCTCGTTTAATCCCTGGGTGAAAGCTTGAACAGCCCAATCGTCGGTAACTGGTGGTAATTCCATATGTTCCATTTGATATCGAGATGCGAACTCTTTTAGCATCTCGTTATCCCTCTACTTCATGTTGATACCCAATTTTTCCTCAAAATATTTTAAATTTGCATATATACCTTCAAAATCATGCTTTCATAGCAATTGGTATTTTCTATAATTTCCTATATTTTATTAATTTATTTTTAATTTATCCAGCATTTTATTTCCGATAATTAATTACAAAATTGCCTTACAAATGATTTCAAAATCATTTCTTGATCTAATTTATTATTTAGGGTCCTACTAAGACCAAGTTATTTCACAATTAGCCAAATTAGCATTTTTTGGCTATAATCGCAATAACTTTGCAATTATAGCTCAATCATATGTTTTATACTATTTTTATCCAGTAATTAGTCATTTTGTATTTTTAAATACTAAGTAATCCTTTTAATTTATTTTTCTAAGCATGAATTTCATTTTTTACAATTATCAGCTATTTTAGAAATTGTTTTAGCTAATCTAATTGGGTATTTAACGATTATCCACCTTCATTTCAATTTTGGCCTAAAATTGGCCTGATCCCAACACAATTAAATAACACAACAGACCCCCCAAGCCCAAACTTAAATCTACCCGGCCCAATCTGGGTTTAATCCTGACCGTGATCAAAATTGATCAACGGTCCGAATGACCCCCTTCCTAAAATAAACCTAAAGACTACCCTTCCCCCCTTCTCATTTCCCCCTCACCCTCCGTCGTCTAAACCCTCTCATCTCTCTCAACTCTCTCATCTCTTCGACTCCCTCTGCTAAACCTAGCCCCTTCTCCGGTCGTCGCCTTGCTGGAAAGCATGGTGGTTTCACCACCAACAGCCTCATGGCTCCCTCCTTAACATGTGTCACTGCTCTTGAAGCCCTCAAGTGAACCTGATGTTTTAGACGTCAATACCACACAAGAAGATAGGTTACTTTGTGTGGTACCCAATTTTCGAGTGCTGTCTCAATAGAAGAACCTGGTTCTTCTTGATGTATTTACTTCTACTGTTGCGGAATATTAAAAGCAGTAAAGTAAAGACACAGAGATTTTTACGTGGAAAACACCTGTCTCAAAAGGTGAAAAAAACCACGACCTACTCCTCGGTAGGATTTGCTCAAACACTTCACTAAAAACTCTGAGCCAAACGGACTTACAAAATAAACTCTTTTGTAATCCTAGGACTAACTCTAATCCCTTTGTAGTAACTAGATCCTAGCTAATTTCTACAATCCTCAAGTTAACTCTAACTTGAACAATGTNTTACTTTCCTTGCTGAATTCGACTTCAATTTTCTCATCAGTTTGCAACCTTTTCGCATTAGGAGACAATCTCTAGGTTCATTGATATTTCACATTCACAAATATCTCCTATGCATATACGGTTCATGTGCCAGATATTCAGTTCAATATGTGTGCTCTGATGGACGTGGTTCAAATGGTCAGCCATTTGTCAATCTTCAAAACTATGCAGTGACATGGGTCAATAGAACCAGAGGCGGTTCACTCACCTCCTATGATCTCATGCCATTTTTCCGGCCATCCATGGCCGTCCGAGTAAGATCTTACTACTTTCCGGTTAAAATCGGTGACTTTTGAGTTTTTCTTCTCCTCTTTGGGTTCTCTCTTTGAAACCCTAACTTCTAAAACTCTCGATTCTTCTAGATCAGTAACAGATCTATACATGTTATGAGTTACTTTCATGTTTCCCTTAAAGATTTTCCTGTTTCCTAAACGATTCTTCATTTTTCAAACTAGGGTTTCTAAATCCTTTTTCAAAACAGTTCTCTTTCTGGTTTCTTAATATTATTTTATGATTTTTATCGTGTTTAAACATTATTTGAGCTTCTCCCTTTTTGCTTGAGTCATTTTGATAGAAACCCCCAAATTTCTTGGTTTCAATCTGTGATTCTGAGTTTATGCGCGATAATGTTTTACCTGTTCTAGTATGACTGCTTTGCTTTCATGAGTACTTTGTGATTTTTTGTGATTTTTGCTCTATACGTGCCATTAGGGTTTCTGACTCTTCGTTACTTCTGCCTAAATCATGTTTATTCTGCTAAATCCTTTAATTATTTGCTATGTTCTATGCGAATCCCTAATTTGTGTGATTAGGGTTTCTGACTTTTGCCTAATGTATGTTCATTCCGCTTAAATCAATACTATTTACCAATTTGAATCTTTGAATAATTGTGATTAGCACTGTTCTCTATTGATTCTGAGTATTTCCTTAATACGTGATACTTTCCCTAATTGATGCTAATTTCCTGTGATTTGAATTTGACTCTAGGTTTTTCTTGTTGATTTCCAGAATTTCCTGCCTTATTTCTATGAATAATTTTGTCAAATTAAGTCACATATGCTTTCCTTAACTATAGTATTCTGAACCTGGTCTTAATTATATGCTCTATACTTATGCTGCTTCTTATATGTTAAAATCAGCTCTTACACGATTATCTTTCCTTATTTCGTCACTATCTATTACCGTTTGTATAAGACTCCTTAATTAAAAGGAGTACTGACATTAAATTGATTCTAATTGATGTTTACTTCTATAATTTTGCTGAACTATTATTTGTTACCATATTCTCTGCCTATTTTTCAAAATTAGATATACTCTACTCTCTCATTAACACAAGACACAAACTAATCTGTTCAACTCTCTCTCACACACAACTAAAAACTCTATGCTCTCTCTCTTTTCTGTGCTAGTTACTACTATTCTAAGTTAGCCGGCTGCAAGCCAAGGCTAACTATTGTGCATCTCCTACTTCATGTTTGTGTTACTGCTTTCTTCACTTCACTAGTATGTTCTAATTCAGATTTCAGCTCTCAAACCAACTTGTTTCTGCTACTGTTGCAATTCATTGTGTTTCTAATTTGCTTTTACTTATTATTTTGTTGTTCAACATGTAACTAGGATCCTGAACTCCATTCACATGATAAGTTATACTCTATTTGTCATAACCAACATGTCTTTATGTACTTGATACATGTTCTATGTGAATCTTCATGCCTATGTTTGGTACATTAGTTCGATTAGGGTAAATCCTACTGTCTTGAACTATTTGGTCATGTTATGTTAGTATAATCCTATACCCTACTGTATCCCCAATCCCCTGATTCCTTAGGAACTTCTTATTGTGTACTGTCTGCTACATGTTTGCCCTCACATGCTCTGTATTTGTCCCTAAAATCTCATTACCCCTGCTTGTGATTGTTGGACTATTCCTAGTCCTTTGTGTGATGTTGAACTTGTTGGTGTTCCTGCCCTTTTAGTGGTTAAACTTCTTTGTTATAAAACTATTTCGATCAAGTTTCCCTCTTCAAAATTGTTTTCTTACTTATCCTTTTCAAAACTGTTTTCTTACTTAACCTTTTCAAAACTATGAGCATTTCCACTATACTCTTAGACATTACGTTCTGCCCCTCTTGTGTGAGCATTGCCTTAGGGCCCTTGAGCTCCCTCTGAACTTTGACACACAAGAGTTGGCCTTTCCACACTGCACTTACTCCATCTTGGCTATGAAATCTAGGTGTGAGCACTGCCCGGGATCCCTTGAGATCCTTAGGGAACTTTGACATACCTGGATCATGTGAAGGGTTGTGAACCAATGGCATTTGAGGATCTGGAAACTTGGGCCTATTGGTAGACTCCCTATAGTTAACTTCTTCTTTTCCATTTAATTATGTAATTCATATTCAGAGGTTTGTAATAATTTGTAAAAATGATTCTGGGGTTGGATAGTGGAAATGGGTGGGGATATGCATGCTATAGTATAAGTATGGGTAGATATCATGTTTTTCTAGGTTTATTTTTTTTATATGCGCACTAGTAACCATGTCTAGGAATCAAGTATTCCATGCATTTGGATATCATGTCACTTAGGTTCATACATCTGCTTTTCTTGCAACATGTCATCACTCCTTGCCTTCACTTAGAAATCATGTTCATAAGATCAGTAATAACAACAAAAACTGTTACAATTTGATTATGTCCATGCATTCTGAAAAAATGTAGTCTAGATCATGCCTTAGAACAAATGTGTTAACAAATATGCAATCATGCTATACACGTAGAGATCCTGTTCTAGGTAAACAACGATTAAAATCTGTCACCTGTGTTATTCCTGAAACTGTGCATAATATTGTGATTATATGTGCATTTAGAGATCTTGTTTTAGCAATTGCATATGCATCATTCTGCATTAGACATCATGTTATAGGATCGTACCCATTTAACTACACTTAGTCCAAATATAGATATATAAAACATTACTCCTGTTCTAATAAACTGGTAATTAGTCTCTGAATGCTTGTAACACCTAGAACTGCATGTTATTAGGTATAACGACCTGAAATTGTCATCAATTCTGAATAACTACTACACGCCTAGGTAAGTCTTAGGTAATCAGCCATAAAGAAATAAAACCAGAACTGTCCTTTGTGATTAGTGTTCAACTGTCAGCATGTTTAAAACCAGTAGGCAAGCCTGATTAAGACTTCCTCTCTGAGTTATGCAATAAATCTGTCTTTGTGTTATCACTTAGATACCATGCTTAGGATCTGAACCTGAATCTGGACTTTAACTATGTTTGAGTCATGCTGCTTATTTGCCTTATCTGTGGAGGTACTTGAGCCTTTTCCTGTTTGTATGTTTACCCCCCTTAATTGCAGTCCTATATGTTTCTTGTTTGACGCTTAGTGTTTTGCCTTTAAACCTGAGGGTCTGCCTAGAACCTCCCTCCTAGGATAGAAGTCCTAAACTCCTCCAAGGACTATTAGGAAGGAACGGGTAACAACATGCAATAAAGGTTGAGACCAACACTCGATTTAGTTACTTTCACGGGGTGGGAAAGGGTAGAATATGAATATGATGACCGGTGCGCTAATACCACATGTAGCCCCTCTTCGAGGAGTGCCATACCGAGTATTCCATTGATGTGATCCATGTTATTATAAACCTATGATACCCTTTATATTCTTAGATCGTAATCCTTTCAAAATCTAACCTTCTTTATTATTTTCAAACATATGCATGCTTAAGACTTAAATTCCCTCTTATTTGAGCCTTTATTTGTTTATTTGCTAAGCCGTACAAATTCACAAAAGCTGTTCTCACACCTCTTGTATGTCCCACAACCCTATTACGAGGTTGAGTTAGAAGAATTTTTCCAATCGAAGTGACATTTTGAAATGGGATTATTTATTATTTAGAGTCGCCACTTGGAATTGAGTTTTGGTGTTCCAAGCCACCTTTTATCTTGAATCCCTTAACAAAGGATGGTTTGACTCTTAATTTATGGTCTACGAAAACAGAAGACTGAGTAAGGAATTCTGTTGACCGAGGGGAAGGTGTAAGGCACCCCTCGAGTCCCGCGGTTCTAGCACGGTCGCTTTATTGACTCATGTAAGGCTTAAATCAATTTTTAGCTATTCTTGTATTTTATTGATCATGGCTTATTTATTACCGCTTAATTAATTATTATATTTTTATTAGTTGTGTTTACCAAGATGCGGAACGCACACAAGGTACTTCTTTGAAATTAAATATTAAACCAAGGTACGGAATATACACATGGTTATAGCATAATTACTTTTAAATCTAAAGGCATCGAGACGCGGAATGCGCACATGATCCTTTTATTATTNGAGTCCTCAATTAGTTCGTTATTCATCTTGCTACAAAAAAAAATTACCACTCTTCTTGTTTTATCAAAATATTGAAAAGATTAAAATGACATTATTTAACGAGATTATGACTAAAATAAAAGAAGGTTTAATAAAAACTACTTAAATGAAATTCTCGGACAAACAATACAAAGAAAAATAATCATTCTTGTATAACACTCACATTAGTAAATATGCACGTGAAACCTAA